>VZTG01007625.1:60385-75363 GCA_013397845.1 Melanocharis versteri
GGGCAGGCAGTAAGACAGCAAAAAGAGGGAAGGCAGCAATGGTTGGAGATCAGACCAGGGAACCAGTGAAGTAATACTACTTGAAAGAGCTGTTGTGTCATTCATGGGTTTTGTTGGTTCCTTTCTTCCTGCAACTCAGTTGCTTTTCAGTGCACCCTCCACAGCTGTTACTCTGTACCTGGATATTCTTCCTTTGTGCAGCAGCAGCAAAAGCACCTAAGTAAAGGGGTCTCTGCCACAAAGCTACTAGAAGCAACTCTATGCAGATGTTTTTGTAGAATACGAATGCAGAAAATTCTCTTTCAAACACTCTATCATCCACCCTGAGACACTGCGATATAGAGGACTTCATATGATGCTTTACTAATAGGAAAATAATAATTACTTTATGGTAGTTGAGAATACCCTGTTTTAATTGTAGTTTTGTGACATCAGGCCCCAGATTTTCTCTCAACTGTGAATTTTTATTACTGACTTAGCTCAGGCATGGTTTGTTAGTCTAAGCAATTTATGCTGTTCTTCATCTTCCTCCTGTAGATTGCAATATCCTTTCCTAGTAAAGCAAACATTAGGTATTTCTAGTCAATTCTTTTCTAGACTGTTCTACTGCCAATACCACATGTAATTGATTGCCTACCAGTTTTTCATTATTTGGTCCACTTTTTCTCTTGGGTAACTGGAATATATAGTTTGGCTGGACACCTAACTTAGGTTACTTTGCATTTTTGGTGAAAAGTCCTGCCAACATGGTAGAAAGACCAAGAAGGAGATTTTATGTCTACAAATAGAAGTCCATACACTTTCATACAGTAGTTCTTTCTAATGTACTGGGAGTGCATATTCCTCCTGTTCTCACAGTCTAGGGTGAAGTGTGCATGCCCAGCAAACATTTACAGCCACTAAATCATCAGAAAGTTTCTCACTGCACATGCTGATTATCACTCATAAAGGGATTTTCTTAGATGTTCCCTACTTGTTTTTTTTTCCTTCATTTTTTATTTTAAACCACAACACTTTCTGCAAAGTCAAACACTAGCATTTAAGACTATTGGAATTAAGATGGTGCAGCCTTAATGATAAAGCTGTAGGAGCATCTATTACTCTTGAAGGCCATTGAACTTCACAGGAAAACACTGCAGAAAACATTGCAGGTTTATAATTATGTCATGACCCTGTCCCTCCTTGCCTTAAACTTATGCTAGTCACATTTCTTATTATTCCTCATAAATAATTTATACTTTAAAAGTGTAAAAAACTTTATTAAAAACCCATGCAATCACTCTCCCAGCCTTTTCTGTCTAACTATAGGCCCTGCTTGCAAAAGAAGTCCCCTTCATTCCCATGTAAATCAACAGACAGGATCACATAGTGAAACAGATCTTCCAGTTCAGAGTTTAATAGAAATGAGAGTGAGATAGAAAGTCTGGGCTGTACTTTTATTAACGGCTTCAATAAATCAAAGTAGTATTTGGGGCTTTCTTCCTATGCTGCTCAAACCTGAGGCACTGAATTCCCATTATCTTGTTTCTTCCTATATAGAATTAAGCAGCTCCAAAGCTTCTTTCTGTACCTGAAAGAAATAAATGTAACATAACAGTCCCAGGTAGTTACATGCTCTTCTAGCAAAACTTCCCTCAGAAGCACCCAAATGTTTCACTGCAGTTGTGTGAATTCAGGACACTCGTAGGACTAGTCATTTTTCCTCTGCAGTTCAAGATGCTCAATACTTGAAACATGAAGAGGAATAAAACACTTAAGCCAGTGTCTTCAGTGTAATTCACTTACTATATAAATGAAGTTTATTTGTGCTGAATACAGATACTAGCTCTTGATTTGCTGCAGTCCAATCGTAGCATGCAGGAAGTTGTCCTACCTCTGACCATACCCAACCACCCCAGGGTTTTCAACACTCCAGACAGTGACTAAAAAGTGTGAGCCTCATTTCTGAGGCTCCGTTTGCCTAAGGTTTCTGGTTAAAACCTAATAAAATGTTAATATGATCTCTAACATTCATATTAAAACACCCCCTGACAACAAGCCAAACAAAACAGCAAAAAAATCTCAACACCCTCTCCTCCCTCCTCAAACCACAAAAAAAACTCCAACCCAACAAACTCCTGGTATTGATGTAGGAAGCCGTGAAGACAATGTATCCCAGATCCCTCTGAGATTATGCAGTAACAAATGTTCCAAAAACCTAGTTATGCTTAGACAAGAATTCAAATTTCTTTGCACAGGCCAGCTTCCTTCATAGTGGGCTATCAAGTCTAGCTCCCAATGAATTTTGCATTTTACACATTCACCCAGAGAATGGGGAGAATGCCACCTTTCTCAGTTCAGGAGCTCTGCACCCCTCTAAGAGATTAGGAAATAGATGTTTGTACCAGGAGGCCACAAGTAGCTGAAGCAGATCAGTGGTTTCACTTGGCTACTGCACAGAATTCACTCCTGACTGTACTTTTTGTATGGTTCCTAAAGAAAGACAGGTTTTTGGGATCACTGGTTTCACATGTGCCTCCATCTACTAGTAACTATCAGAAGAACTGACCAGTTTCATACACACTTGAGACCACTACTCCTTTAGGCTAATAAATTCCTAAATATTTTGCAAGGCATTGGAGGAATGTAACACTCCTATTTTCACTGAAAGATGTTACTAAAGGAATCACTTTTGGAAGAAACAGTTTGAGGCTTACTAGAGAATCTACAAAGGGATTCTGAAACACTACCTCAGTAGCGTTTTTTCTGAGGTGTGAAATGCAAAATCCTACCAAAGTATTTCTTTCTTTGGACATTCAGAGTGTTGTATGGACATTCAGAATGTGCATCTCAACTGCAGCTTAATGCCAAATGAAATAGAGGTCAATCAACCGTAAGAAAAATCATTTGGAAATGAGGCTTTGTTAGTCGTGATGCTAACAGGATTGTTTTTGAAAGGCAACTGCAACTGCTTTGGTTTATACTGAATGCATGGTTGGGTATGAACAAGTCTAATGGATTACCTCTCCTGGAAGAACTTTGAATGTTGAAGTAGGAAGCAGACGCCTACCCTCCAAACCAGAATCCTTCTGAACAGTTTCAAATGGTAATTAAGTGACTCATGTCATCTAGCATTGAAGATTTGCTGTCAAAGATACATTACTTTAATTTGTCTTATTCAGATCATCTGAATCTCTCCGTAGAAAGGACTACCATTTCAAGGTTTTGGTACATCTGTGGTTTTTTTTTCCCTTGTGTTCACATGATTGTGAGCTATTCCAAAATGTGATTCCAACCTTACCCACTTCAGGCACATGAAAGGTGAATCTGTGTTCACATAGAAACAGGCTAGTGCAGGTTCCTAACTGAACTTCAGCAACACAGCTAAGGCTGGGTTGTTGTTAGCACTATGAAACTACCATGAAGAAGAAAGGGTAACAGTTCTCTACCATGAATAAACCAGAGTATTTCCAACTGCTATTTTCAGAGGTGGCTAGTAACATACTAGAATTTTTTGGTGTTGATGTGATTCTGAATTATAGGTGCTGAACTATAATTTCCTCTGAGTTGATTTTATAAAACATTCCACTGCCATGATGTCATACATGTTGGGTACAATATGTGATTGTATGATTACAGTTCTTAACTTCCTACCTGTTTGTCCTCCTCTGTCTGTGCAGGATACTCCTTTGCTTTGCTTAACCACAGAAGAGCCATCTTCTTATTGTTTAACTTCAAGTATGTTTTCCCCAAAAAGAGCAAATTTTTGCTGTAGAAATTTGGATCAGCTGCATAGAGACAACAGAAAAGCTTTAGATGAGAATTAGCAGCATAATATACTTTGATACTATATACTATAGTTTGATCCTTGTTTTGGAAAACATAGAGTAGTTTGGCTTTGGATCAGAAGGGAAGCCAATGTAAAACTTTCACTTGCTAGATTTTGGTCTCATAAACAATTATATTAACTAGCAGCTCATTAGTTAATATACCAAATGCCACTAGATTCCTCACAGAAGGCAAAGTGGTGAGCTTAATGTGTAACAGCTTTGCTTTGCAGGTTTTGGGCTTTTCTGGAACTAGTAGGTACAACACACAATGCAACCAGCTCAGCAGGTATAGGCAAGGGAAAATAGGGCACATTTCCTAGAACATACAGATACCAGCTTACTTTTTGCTGCACAGAAGAAAACAAAACAATTTGTATCCACACTGAACATTTTTTAAGGAGAGATTTAAAGCTTGCTTTTATAAAACATCATTCATTATTAAAGACTAGTCTTGCCTACTGTTCCTACTTAGAGCACAGGCTTTCTCTGCTGCTGGATTCAAGATCAGATTTCAAAACATATGGAAGTGTTTTGGAGGCAAATTTGGAGATGAAGTTCACTGTTCCAGTTCACTGCTGCATTACTTGACACTCAGGGGAAGACACACTATGAGCTTTTCCTGTCATCTTCAATGATTTAACTATGTACAAATCTTTCATAGAACACTGTCTTCCTTTGTGTTCCTTTATCTTTCAGCTAGCCAGCTTTGCTTATGGCTTCACTCCTGGAGAAATAACACGTTCGTATTTTGTTTTATATCATGTGGAGGGTTTAACTGTCAGATTGGCACTGTGATCATAATACCTTCTGAAATAATAAAAAAAAAGCCTGCTTTTTCTGTTTTCTATTTAGAATACAGAGGACTTTTGAACTCTAAGAAATTCTGAAAAAGTAACACAGAATTCCCTTTTTAAAATTTTTTCTGCCCCTCCGCACTCCAGCTTCCTTAGGGAAGAATACTTTATTCTCTGGAAGGTAAAAATTACACTTTAATAATTACTCTGAAAAAATCTTCACATTACACTGTAAGTGATGTATACTAGGCGTGTAACATACTTTAGTAAGTGTGTAACATACTTTTAAGTATCTCTGATAAAATGTTCCAATGTAACAGCCCAGTGTGCTGACTGGCCCACCATGTTTATCAGCTGATCATATGCTACAGTTTTGGGTTTGGTGGCTACAGTTATTAAGGTGATATTGACAGCTAGAGGTTTACTGCAAGTCATCAATCCTAAAAGATATTTTTCAGTCTAAACAAGCCACAAGTCTTACCTTCTTCTGCCATGTGGAAGTACCGAAGAGCCTGTAAAAGACGAAGTTGTATTCTTTAAAGTGGAGAATAAACTCAACACAATAGTCAAACTAAAGCTTTATGCACATACCTAAAGAAGGAGTTCCTGTCCATGATATTATTTTTAATAATTCAGCATGCTACTGATGGTTCTCATTCAATGTATAAATAGATGTGACATCATCTCAAAAGAACTAGTGCTTATCCAACTATCCCCCTACCACTTTTTCCGTAAGTATAGTACCTCCTATTTGTTCCTACCAAACTGAATTGTTTTTCCAATTGAACTTGTCAAGATAAATTTTGAATTTTATTACTACTGTCCAGCACATCTGCAGTTTTCCCCATCCATGTCTCATGTATAAATTTAATACACGAAACAAGTCCTATGATTTGAGTCATTAATAAATATTTGAGAGAGAACTGACTCCCACAGAGCACCAGTTAGTAACCTCTCACATGATGATAAACATCTATGATAACCACACGTTTTAAACTAGTTTCCCTTACAGCACATAAGAAATTTCAGTCCATCCCTGCCTTTTCCTAATGGTAGTAGTTGGAGGGGAAAAGCTCTCACAGAACTTGAAAGTGTGGACATTATCTACAAAACAGATTTTGTACTGAAACTGCAGAAGTCTTATCAGCACAAGTTTGCTTCTTCAGCAACTCTAAGTGCTACAGAACTGAATGCTGGGACTGGCACTGATTCTGGCAGTATTTTAAATCCTGGCTGACACTTTGTATTCTTCTGAGAGTGATTTTTCAGCAAAACTTACAAGCTTGACATTCCATTAAAAAGTTTTATTTCTTTTACAATCAGCTCTTAAATTGCTTTCTGTGTAACAGCAAGCAGCCTTCTACAATTACTTTCTAGTGACTCCTGCCCCCTCATTTTAAGAGAGCAAAACATTTACTGGTTGCTCTAAATGAAGATTAAAACAGCTGCAGCAAACTTTTCTATTAGCAATTTAATTGTCAAGTTTCTATATATGTATGGGTGTTTAAATAAGATGCACACTGGTTTAGACACACAGAGTTTCAGACACTATTTTAAAAGATAAACATCTGTACAGTATGTTTTAGGGTGTATGACAGCAGGAATCTTCATAGAAAAGATGAACAAAAGTACTTTCAACTGAAAAAAACCCCACACCATATGTGGCCAGAGAATGAAAGGGTATTTGTTCATGTTGAGTAACAAAGCAAGCTGTTGCTTTTTGCATAATATATGGGGACAAATTCTGTTAGAACGAGCAAATAAGTACATGGCATAACAACATATAAATCATCAGCGCTGGACTAGTACAGACAGTTATCTGTAACAGAGCACAACAGTAAATACAAACTAAATTACATACAGCCAATTATTTTCTCATGCACAAACTACACAAAATAATTTACACTATTCTGTGTGTGCTACAGCTGAAGAAAATTAAAGGGTTTTATGTTTTTAGATATCTCTCATTCTCCTGTTGTATTCTCATTTTATTATTGACAGTTGTAAACTCACAACTCCATGCTTATTCCATAAGCAGAGGTCAGCTTTGTCAGGAAAATAAGTAAAAAGTGTAGCATCAGCTTTGAGGGGGTAATAATAATCTGTGAAATATTTTCGTACTGTACCTCTTGAAATGTGGAGGTTGGTGGTGTGGCAAACAGCGTTGCAGCTATTTTTCTTTGGTACCATGGCATCTCAGCAAAGGAGTAACACCTGAAGCAACAAGAAACATTTATATCTAACCTTCATATTTCTCTTGTTTTCGAGCAACAGTCTCATAATTGTTGTTGGACATAAAAACTGGATGCCAAAATTGTTGATTCCAAGAGTCAAAACTGCAGACACACTGCAAGTTCTATAAGCATGTACTTACAACTGTAAAAGAAAGTAGCAAGATGTCTGAAGCTGCTACTAAAGAAGTTTTGGTGCATGTTTTACTGGGAACTAACTACATTAGCTAAAACTGGGACAATTACTAAGCATGAGACAGATTTTGAGCTTGAATGATTTTAATGATTTATGTGTATTTTGTTCTAATGTATTTGCAAAAACAGCACAACTGAGTAATGTCATTGCCTTACCTCAACACTACTTTGCTTTTCTCAATTATTAATATAAAGTAGATCTGCAGTACATTCCTGAGACTCTGATCTATAAGAATGAAAATAAATTGAAGAATCAAACCACTGTGCTCTAGGCTAAGCCATGCTATGCTGGTTTTCTATCTACTAAATAACACAGGTAATCAATCAGTCACCTATCTTATTGGTGCTGGAAGGATTAAACATTTTTATTGAAGCATTTCAAGTGCACAGAACATTCCGGGTGTAAACATTAAACAATGCTATTCACTTTAGCAGCCTCCCACAATGAGATTACAATTACTATTCACTGTGTAAAACAGAGCATTCTAGAGGAAGTGAAAAATTAATAACTGTAAGTGTTTGGAGGAGAGGGGGGCAAGACATGGAATACACAGCCTGATTTGAAATTCTGTCATTAGTGCCTTATCAGAAAGAGAGTCAGTCCAGGACAGATTAGAAAAGGAGAAAAACACTCAAGAACTGGCTGATACTACATGCCAGTTTCAGATCAAGATGGCTCTGGAATTCAGTAATGAGTACATTTAAATATACAACATGGGAATATTTTAGAGCCAAAAGCTCTATTAATCTCACATTTCTGATCATATTTTCTAATTTTCCTTAGGAACAATGTCTTAAGTACTTTCCAGAACAAGCTTCCTATCTCAAAACAGACTTTCAGGCTTAGTTAGTAGCATATACTTCTGCTCGGAAATCTGGACTATTGCAATTGTCAGATCATGTGGGAATGAATGGCGGATGCTGAAAAAACAAAGTTTCTGAACTAGTAAAAAACTCTTGAGCAGTAGATTGTCGCTTTCTTCCATACTCAGGATTTTAAAAAAACAGAAAAATTGACTGTGGGTTTCAGTATTTTTTTAAGCTGAAAATACATTGCCTTTTTTATTTTCAATCTCTCAATCTTACAATAGAGATTTCCTGTAAAACAATGTAACACCTTTGGTCTTTTTCAGACAAATAACCAAAAGTGCTGTCTGGAGTCTCTCACTAACACATAAACGATACTGCTTTCCATCACACCACTTGCACAGAATACCCTGGTTAGTATAGAAAGTTCTATTTCCAGTCCATTTGCCTGCTATGTAACAGCAATTCGTAGTACCATTTTCACTGAGCAGTAAATTCAATTTCAATGATTTTTTGTTAATACTTATGCATTTATAAGCTCCCTTTATTTAATGTAACATTTAAAATACTGTATCGTGACAGTAGCAGAAATATTTTAGGAATATATCTCACTTTTGATAGCTTTTAACAGATTGTATTAAGTTGCAGCCATCACTGAAATTAAACATAAACGCTATTCACTATCACTGATGCCCACTACGGATTCTATGAAGCAAACTTAACATCTGCAAAATGAGTTTATAGTAGTTCCATACAAATAAAATAAATTAACAATTATTTTTCATCTTTTTCAACTGCATAAGAATTATCAGCTGGAGTTTTTCAAGGCATGATGTCTTATATCTGTTCAATATGTTTTCATGCTTGCATCAATTACAAGTACATTCAAAATTATTCCAAGTAGTTCTGCAATTCGTGCAATATATTTTATACTTTTGCATTTTTCTTTGCCATGTGCTAACTTTAGTTTGAAAATACATCTTACCAAATCCCTATAAGATGAATTGTTGTAGCATCTTTTGGATTCAGTTCAATGGCTCTCTGGTGCGGGGAGAAAAAAACAACACAGTATGTAAAGAAGTTGTTCTGACACATGGATTAAAATACATTTAAAAATAAACTTGTTATCCTATTGTTAATTAAACCAGACTGTGGTGTGTAGAATTTCAAGGCAATACACTAGTTATTCAGTGCACAACTAAATCAGCTCACCTCCAAAAATCTGATGAGACTGACAGATGTCTAAGCACTTCTCTTTAGTAGGTTATTAAAAGTTGCACTTGAGACTTGGCATGTTCAGATTTTGATATAATCTCTGGTGATATAAAATTAATAGTCCTTTATCTTCTCTAGTATTTGTCTTTTACTGTTACAAAATCCATAGTTAAATGGACAGCCACACAGCTATTTCTCAATATCACAGTTACATTTGATCGAGTCCTAAGAGGTGTCTAAAGCACTTCAGCTATTTCAAGAGTCCCTTCTAAAGTGACTTAGTTTACACTGCAGGAGAGAATTTGTACTCCTTGTTTCTCGGGCGCTTCTGGAGCATATGTCCCAGTAACCCAAAAAACAAAGTGCTACTAGGAAGTCTGAACAGAAGTATGCTTTCAATATTTCACCAAAAATTAGTTACCAGCTGTCACACAATCTACATACTGGACACATGAATCTTGTCATATGGAAAAAACTGCATTACCTGGAAATGCTCTTTGATGACAATAGCATTTCCAATTTTAGTCTTGATTCCTTCATAGTCTCCAACATCACTGAGGCAAATTCCATACCACTGTAATTCAAGTAACAAAAATAGAACATTTAATATAGCACTATATTAATAGTACATTTTAAAAACTTGCAACCAGAACAGTTGCCACCACCAGAAACGACAACAAGCAATAAGTATTTGTTGTGAACAGCTCAATCAATATCACAGCAAGCTGCTGGTCTGCATGTGTAAGGGAATACATGTCCTCTTCTGATCCAAGATACCAAGGTAAGTAACTACAGTTTGCTACCTCTTTGCCTGAGAGAAAAGCAGCACCAAAAAAAAAAAAGGGCAGAATGAAGTCAGGGCCTGAAATATTTCCAGTGACACTCTACAGAGCCCAGAAAAGGCATGCTGAATGTGGATGTACAACATTTTTAAGGCTACATTGGGGCAGGAGGAGCTGATTACATCAGCTGTAATCAGCCTGGTCAGTCACCTCTTTCCATGGTCCTGCACACACTGAATCAGTTTCTGTTTCCCTAGAGGAAGTTTACCTGAAAAAGTCTGAACTCAGATCTTCCAAAAACATTAGAAAGAACTAGAAGTCTCGTTCATTCTCAATGGAGAAGTTAAATCATGCTGAAGTTTGCAAAAACAGCACAATGACATTTGTTCTGTTTTCTATAAGCAGAAATCAACAAACAAGATTTCAGTTATTTTGCACGGCTCACCTTGTGTGCTGCAAAATTTGATTCGTTTTTCTCAAGTGCCTTTTTTGCATACTCAAGGGAGTCATATGTCAGTTGTTTCTTCTCCTCTGCAGAAGTAGTACCAAGCTGAGCCAGGTCCCGGGATGACCGTGCCAGCCGCCATAACAGCTCTGCATCATCACTGGTTAGGAACAGAAACACTGAAGTTTTAAAGCAATCAGGGAAACAAAGCAAAGGTCTTAAAGGAGTCTTTCAAAGTATATCTCAAGTGGGTGATAAGACAACAATGAATCATTTGTCATGCTATGCTATGTATAAACTCCAAGGTAACAGACAGCAAATGAAAGCCCACCATTATAGACTGTCTGACTATAGCTTTGTTCTGCCATTCTGGTCTGCAGAGCAAACACATCTGCAGGAAAGGTCTTTGTTTTCTCAAAAAAAAGATACAGATTTAAAAAACCCCAATGGTACCACTCAAAACACCAGAAGGAAAAGGAAGGCTACTCTGTTCTTAGCTAGATGGTATTTTTTCCAGCACTCTTTTGATTTGTATTGATGTTTATTTGGAATACTTAAAACATTATGCATTGTACTTAAATTATTCCTAGAAAAACAGTGAAAAAACACAGATGAGCTGTACCACCAGCACATAAACCTGTACATTTATGTATTTATTTGTATCACTTTATCAAATGGTGTATGGTAGGTTATAGTCCAAGCTAAAAGATCTTAAGTTTTATTTTGTTAACATATTGTTGTGGAACACTGCTTACACTTCATTATACTTTAGATAACTACCATTTTCATTTTGGCTTACTAATTTAATAGAGGCTTTAGAGTCTTTCAGAATTTTTGCAGTGTATTTTAAGGGATTCTTAAGAGTAACAAAACAAACAAGCAGGACTGAAAAACCTGAGGGTTAACCCTCACCTTCTGCAACTACCAGTTCTTTTCTTCCTTCATTTTTCCATTAGGAGGAAAAAGATCACAAGTCCTTCTTTACTACTTACGTAAAGGTGAAAAATAGGTTCTCCAGCATTCCACACTGAGAATATTAGTTGAAAGACTGATACAGAAGAGCACAGAAAAGAAGCCACAGTAATGTCCCAAGGCAATGAAGTACCTATTTTTATGCTGAACCAGCAACCGATACAGCTTTTCAGTTTCTCCACTCCCATACAGGTAGTCTGCTTGTTCTATCACATCTTCCACTTATGAAGGAATTAAAATTGTAGAAACAGAAGAACAAATTACAGTTAATTAGGACATTACCACCAAAACCAAAACATTTTACAGCGAGACAACCTAGCTGAAAATGATGTAGCTCATTTTTAGGCCATCATTTCAAACAATTTACAAGCACAGCAGGATTGAGTAAGCAACATGTACAATGCACAACGAGGATGACAATCGGTGCCTCTCTAGTGAAACTACAACAGCTTTCAGCAAGGCAGCTTTGGATGCTGGATAGATTCAACATTCCAAGGTGTCTTTCTCAGTGCATTAGACTACTAGAAATAAGTTATTTTTTAACTTGCGAAAATGGCAGAAAAGAAAAAAAGATGTATGGAAAATGGACCAGGAGAGCAAGTACAGTAGACAGTTGTGAGTAACAAAACCCCTTCACTAGTATACGTAGAGAATTTAAATCTTACAATAACAATGAAAAAATAACCCAACTTTAAAAAATATTCTTCATTTTCAATATGGCTCCACAGTCTTGCCAGAATATTACTGCAGTTTGAGTGGGTCCCATTATTTACTCACAAGCCAAAATGAAATGTTGCTTAAAGGTTTTCTGACTGAAGTCCTTAGGATTTTCTCAAACAGAACCCCCAAAAATACAATTAATATACTGAAACTCCTGTGTGTTCAAGATACTAAAAGGAAAAGTAATTTTGAAAATCAGAATTGGCTTTCTAGAGTATCAATTTATGAACTATGTACCATTATTTTTATGATACTTTCCTTTTCTAGAAAATACTTTGAAACACAACAGAGGTGTGGGAATATAATCTCCACAATTGGATGAATACAATAATATATAAATATTATCATATTATATGAATATAAAAATATGTAAATAAATATAGTACTTGGAACAGCATACAGGAAACAGAACTATCAAACACCCCACTACAGAGGATTATAGCATGAGAAAAGACAGAACTAGAAGGAAAAATACCCAAAGGGAAGCAGAGAGGTAATTCTGTTGAAATATGTAACTGTACAGCAGAAGAACAAACTCCAAGTTTACTCTTCTGCCAACATTAAAGCATTAAAAATTTACTTTTTAAGTCAAAAGCCTTGTCTAACTTTTTACAGACCTTTTACCTATGCTTATTGTATTGCTTTGGTATTTGGTATTGTCTCTTTGGTCCATGATCAAACTTAGAAGTCAAAACATAAGCTCTAACCCCTTTCATAAAAATTAATCATGTTTATTATGTTTCCTTTTCCAAGTTACCTACTAAATATGGTAGCCAGGTTTAAAGGCAGCAGAGTTTTCTTTAAAGAAGAAGCAAAACATTGAAGGCTACTGAACACAAAAGCCTCCTCTTCAGCTTAAAAAGATCCTAGAATATAAATCAATGTATTCTAGATAATTTTTAACCTTGCTGTCTCTAAATGTCTTCTTTCAACTTTTTCAAAGATAACAGTCTACGTGGACTTTGGAATTTAGTGTCCGAAATGAGCTTCATGGTACATCTTCAGTATGATCTTCACTAAACTGTTATGCTTGCTTGCTGACCTGAACACTACTAACATATCTAATGACTAAATGCTCACAACTCAAAACTTCTGAATGCATTTCCCACCGAGTGTTTTATGCAAATTATTACACTTTTATTACTTTAGAGTATTTTTCAGGTATTTCTATTTTGCTCTTATTTTCACCATATTTATTACATGTCTTATATAGAAAGCCTATTAGCATTGCTTTTCTTGGCAATGTAAATGTCAGATTCATGTGGGAGCACTGAAAAGACCAAAGGCAACTAAGTAGTGTTATTTATACTCCTCATGAGAAATGATGAATTCTTTATTCCTCATTTTTATTATTTCTTATTTGTGTACTGAGTAGCTATTTCAAATCTACTCACTCATGCTCCTTCTGCTATAGCGCATGAAACAGCCCATTATCCACTCAAAAATTTATTACCTGAATTTTTATTTCTATCTGCATAAACATCTAAGATGCTCCTTTTTTTGAGACACAGAGAAACAGGTTACCTGAACTGGTTACTACCTCAACTACGCAGTGAGCACGCATCCAGTTCAGGATCATTCTCTGTTCAGACAGGCTTACTCCGAAAATCCTTATTTAGACAGACAAGTTCTAAGTCTGCAACAATATCCCCTTTCAAGATATTGTTACTATCGTTCCCACAGTGAGACTATTCTTATTCAAAGGATATGGAAAGATGTTTTACCGCTTGTTAAATTGTTTTCTAGTAGGTAAAGAAAGGCTTTGCTTCCCCCTTTTTAGTGTTACAGAAAGAGAAGACATTTCTCAATTTGGTATGAAGCACTATCTCAGTGTTGCTCAACTAGATGAAATCAATGTCACAGAGTGTTCATACTGAAAACCTGAACTAGCTAAAATTTCTAGAAATAGATTAAGTTTTGGTCTGCATTCCTAAGAGACCCATATATTTTCAATAAGAGTTATTTAAAGATTGGGTAGCAAATTAGTTATTACCCACCTTGTTCTACCCCTAACAGGATGAGCTACTAGATCTGCTTTCGCTGACATCTGAAATATCACTTGTTGAAGTGCTACAGCACTACCCAAAACCAATTCAAAAGCATCCTATCATGAAATGACACTGCATGCAGCCTTAATGGAGAAAATCAAAAGTATTGCACCATTTTCCTCTATACTTCCAGCACTGAAAAATTTAAGTTTCACATTGGAATAACCAAAATACTTCAAAATTTGAAAATATTACCTTTGAAGCTTGCATGAACCTCAGCAAATCCAGAAATCAGCTTATGAGCTTCATAAATCAAAAAGGACCCTGTTGAAAGCACAATCCCCCTCTGAAGGCTTTTTCTAAGCACCTGTGTAGGGTCATAAGACAGGTATTAATGAACATTATCACTCTGAGTTAAAAAAGGTTTTTCTTGTCTGTATCACCGGTTATATTTCAGATTTTGAACAACGAAAAGACTTTAAAATGTTAAGAAGCCCTTATAAGACAAAACACCACTTCATCAAGCGAATATTTGAAGTATATTCAACAGCAGCTCACGATTACGCCTGAAAACACGTACAGAGCACTAGACCGAAAATAAGCCGTAAGTACAGAGTAAACACAAGGTTAAAGGCAAAAATCACACCCGTATTGCTCAAACGAGCTCAGGGCTGTTGTCGCACAAACCAACCAGCGATGCCGGAGCCTCCCCCCGCCTCCCTCCCGCCGGCGGAGCGGCTCCGCGGAGGCGAGCGGCGGCCACACCCCGTGGGAATCAGAGTGAATTAGGTCGGAAAAGGCCTCTGAGACCACCGAGTCCAACCTACGACCGGACCCCACCACGTCAAATAGAGCATGGCACTAAGTGCCACGTCCAGTCTTCCCTTAAACACCTCCAGGGTCGGTGACTCCCCAGCCTCCCTGGGCAGCGCATTCCAAGCAGTCCCTGGAAGCGGCCGCGCTCCCCCGCACCGAGCGGCCCCCCGGCTACCTCGGTCCCCGGCCGGCCCCGGCCGCAGC
>VZTG01007625.1:75388-199332 GCA_013397845.1 Melanocharis versteri
CGCGTCCGGTGCGCGGGTGTGGCCGCCGCGGGTCGGGGGGCCGGAGGCGCCGCGCTGCAGGTGAGGGTGGGCTGCGGCCGTGCGCCGTGCCCCGCGGGGTTTGAGCTCTCGGCCCTCCGCCTCGAGCAGCGGGACCCGCGCGGGGCAGGGGCTGCAGGGCAGGGCTGCGGGCGGCTGCTGTCCCAGCCGTTCCTCGCGTGAAACGTCCCCGCACGGGCGGCCCCGCTTCCTGCGCCGGGACGCGGGGCGCGCTGCCAGCTGCTGCCGCGGGGTTCGAGGAATCGCTGCCCCATCCGCCGCCCCGCAGGTAGTGGAACTCGGTGAAGTTAAAGCTGTAGGCCTGAAGGTTTGCGTCCGCCGTGCCGATCTCTGTGGCGGTGTAAACGCCGCTCTGAAAAGCGCCCTTACGTCTTGGAGAGGAGGCTGTCGAGAGTCAGCATCGTTCCTGAAAACCGCATGCTGTTCTTTCTGAGCTGCTGGTTGAGTGGGTGGTTGTTTTCTTCCTTCACTGTAGTTGCATAATATATACGAGACAAACCTTAGATAACGTTCATGTTGTCATAACTTACTCTTCCTCTAGGGAAATGTTTTAAGATGTGAAACCTCTTTACTTTTGCTTACATACTCCTTTAAATGGCTTCAAATGTCCAATAATGGACTCCAAAGTCCATTAAGTCTCCTCAAAGTAATACGTATTACCTCGCCTCCAGCACTTACGTTTATTTTCCTGGAGGGTTATGTCCCTGAAGGTTCGAGTTAAAAATATTTCTGTGGTGGTGCAAAAAGTTTGTTTAGTAAAACTAAATACAGTCAAACTTAATCCCAGCTATTCTTTTTTTTTAAGTGGAAGCTTTAAGTTTTAACTTCATATGTGTATAATCACAGGGGAAAGATGTTTCAAAGTGCATGCCGACCACCAACAAGCATTAGAAGAAAAAAAAGCGGGAAGGATGTTCAAGGAGTAAAAGACAGAGGTCTTTTTGTTTATCTGTTTTGTGTAAGGAAGAATGCAGTGTTTTTGCAACAATTATGTTTGTGCTAAATATCTTAAAGTTAATCAATACAGATTCATTATAGGTGACTGTTAGACTAATTTCAGTTCACCTATCGAAAGCAGAAATCTATTTCTGGTAGGCTGAATAACTAAGCTATTATTAAATGTCATCTGCCAGAATTCCAAAGTAGCAGAATTGATACCACAGTGTTTGTACAGCCTTCTATTATGCCGAATGTTTCTCCAGAATTGAATGCTAAAGGGAAGCCATAGTGTCAGGGGTAATAAAACTGAAATCTCAACTCTACACATGTCTGGGATGGAGTTTATTTATTTTTTTTTTCACCTTAATTTGATTTAGGAACAAATGCTGTCATTGCGTGGTTTCCTAAGGGAAATACTTCAGGGACAAAGTTAAGGAGTAAGATACCTTCTATTCCTTCCTGTTTATTTTCATTTGAAAGTCAGGATGCTCTTCCAACATAAGTAAATTATGATCAACTTAGTATTTGTAGATATTAGTTCCTGTTAAACCCAAGAAAATTACCTCTAATCTTAGATCACTTAGGCAAAGATTAATACTGGCCCCTCCTAGCATGACATTTGAAGGTGTGGAAGGAAGTAGAGTTGTGGTGCTTTTTTTTATAATCTTAAAGGTCTTTTCCGTCAGCTCTGTGATTCTATTTAATGTCTTTTGTTTATCTTTAATATTGCTTTAAATGAGATGCTGTTGCTCAAATATTTTGAAAGGGCATTATTAAGTGTCTGAAGGATTTATGAATAGAGGAATTTTGGAGCTTGGTTGCTGTATCTGAGCTTCTGTTTAAGGAATAGTCTTTACTGATTTGGATCACTTGCTTCGTACTTTGTTCTCTGGTTGAAGGGAGACTATATTCTGTAGATCCATTCCATCTTGCAGATGGATCAAGTACACTTTCACTCAGTGCTTTGTCAAAGGCACAATTAGGAGGCAGCTGAACTAGTTCTAATTGTGGCAGTTTGCTTCTGGTACTTCCCCTATCCAGAAGGGTTGTTACAAATTCCTCATGGCAGGTGCTTAGCATATGTGCAATTATCTGATGGTTCCAGGAATTAGCATGATTGCTGTGTGCCTGTGTTCAGAGCCACTGGCTGTGGATATGCAGAACATGAATGATGCCTCCCTGGCACAGGGAATGCTGAGTGCAAGTAGCTGCTGTGATACAGAACTGAAGGGCAGCTGACTGGAGAGCTCTTGGTTTGCATATAGGAAGGTTTGAAATACCTCTGGGCTATCGTTAAGTGCAATTTTGTGATTGTTGATTTCAAGGTGTTGTTACTGAGATATGCTGGACCATTGTGGAATACTGATTTCGTGGACTTTTCTTAGGGATCCTTTAGTTGTGTAAGGATGCACGGGTTTGTTAGAGCATAAACAACGTCGGGAGCCACTGATTTTGATCTGCTTACTCTAATCCACTGTCACCTTATTGGAAAAAAAAAAGAATTTAATGGATTGGACAAAACCAGTAATTGGGTCTTTGTTCTTAAAATCTTAAAGGGTTTTTCTTGCTGGACTTTTATAATATTTAATGTATATTATTCTCCAACAAAGGCTCTGAGTTTCCCTTGAGTAATCTTTACAGTGCTGCTGTCATGGGCACGTAAAACATTTGGACAGGTTATTTATTTTAAGAGGAACTGTAGTTCCTCAAACCATATGCCTTCAAACCTCTTACTTTGATTGATCTATGGGAATAACAATTCTTGGTTTTAATTTCCTTTCATTTCACATTTTAGTGCTACTGTTGGTTGAAGCTTTAGCCTATTGCTGGGAGGCCTGGAGGCAGACATCTGTGGTAAGTTACTGTAACTCATTTTTGAGAACTAGTATTTGTAACAGTGAAGTGTCACAACATCTCTTGAAACAAACTGTAAAAAGGATTAGTCTAAAACTTGTGTTCACCTGCATCTTGTTTCTGCAGTAAAGTACAGCAAGTTTTAGTGAGATAGAAGTTTTTCTTTCTTGTGGCTGATGTTAATTATGTAGTCAATCAGTCAGTGGTTCTACAGAGAGAAATTGCAATGAAGAACACACAATTTAAGATACTACTTATATTGCATAGTTGATAGATTGTTTTACATGAGATAATTGGTATAAAGGTACTCTGATGAAGCATATAAACGTATATGCAAGAAACACGTGTTCCTCTGGTTTGCTGCTGCATGCTTAAAATAATTGAATTTTGAAGTCAGGAGGTCTGTATTTCTTAATTTTCTTGTTCAAGGCACTGTATTACATTTTATAGTTTAGCTCACTTGAAACATCACCTAAAATACTTTTGTGTGAGGAAGATCCTGGGAAGAACCAAGCATTAAAGATGTGCCAAAGGGGCAAACACACTTATACAGGATTAAAAAAAAAAATCAGCAGAAGAATATTTAGAAATAATTATTTCAAAGTAATTTTATGAACAGATGTCCCCTGGAAGTCAAATTAATATTTTCTGTGCAGTGGAGTTTGTTTGTTTTTTTTTAATCGAATCTAAACATGTTCTTTGGCAATGTAACTTAGTGATAGATTTTTGTATACGGAAAAAACCTGCAAATAGTTGCCCGACTTGTAATACCAGTGTGCTACGAATCCAATAGAGTATCATAAAGCTTGTATAAATAGATGATTCATTTTCCATACAGAAAACTATGCATCCGTTCTCATGTACACATATGCCTCAGATTTCTTAATTATTGGCTTTTATTTTTGATTGGCATAATCTCCAGTAAAATGAGTGGCATGGTCATTAGGGTTTTATCAGCATAATCTTACTTGTTTAGTTCAGGATGCTCTAATTCCTTTCTGCATACAAAATAGTGAATATGAGAATCATGGAGTCATTTAGGTTGGAAAAGACCTCCAAGATCATCAAGTCCAACCTTTGCCCTATCACCATCTTGTGAACCCGATCATAGCACTAACATGCCACAACGACGCATTTCTTGAAGATCTCTGGGGATGGTGACTCCACCACCTCACTGGGCACTCTATTCCAATGCTTATCAGCACTTTCTATGAAGAAATTCTGCCTGATGTCCAACCTGAACTTCCCCTGGCACAACTTGAGGTTATGTCCTCTTGTCCTATCACTTGTTGCTTGTGAGGAGGCTGACCCCTACCTGGCTACACCCTCCTTTCAGGGAGTCGTGCAGAGCAATAAGGTCATCCCTGAGCCTCCTTTTCTCCAGGCTAAACACGCCCAGCTCTCTCAGCCATTTGTCATATGACTTGTTCTTTAGACGCTTCACCAGCTCTGCTGCCCTTCTCTGGACTCGCTCCAGCATCTCAATGTCCTTCCTGAATTGAGGGGGCCAGAAGTGGACACAGGATTCGAGGTGTGGCCTCACCAGTGCCAAGGGCAGTGGGACAATCACTGCCCTTGTCTTACTTGCCACTCTTGTTTTGCTGCAAACCAGAATACCTTTGGTCTTCTTGGCCGTCTGGACACACACACTGGCTCATGTTCAGCCGGCTGTTGACCTGCACTCCCAAGTCTTTTTCTGCTGGGCAGATTTTCAGCCTGTCTTTTCCCAAGCCTCTGGTGCTGCGTGGGGTTATTGTGACCCAGGTGCAGGACCCGGTACTTGGCTTTAGTGAACCTCATACGACTTGAGATTTAAAAAATACATATTTATATGCATGTAGACCAAGATCACTAGCAATTGTGTTGCTGCCAGCCCTGTCAATGAGAAGAAGCATCCATTTGTCGTAATTTCATTGTCAGCTTCTTGCAGCAGACGTGGCCTTTTTATTTTCTGCCTTTTTCAATCTGGCACACAGCTGACATAAAATGCTGAAGTGTAGCATTATGTCAAGAAGATTGGCTGATCAGAAATAGACTTTATTTGCAAGTTTCTCGTGGCCTTTCTGTGTTCATTTGGGCCCTAAGATATCTAAAAATTACGGATTTTTGGTCTGTTGCCATTAGCAGTTCACAGGAACTAGGAAATGTTCTATGACAGCAATAATTTCCATTAGAACAGGTTTGAGACTTGTGACTAAAGACAGTGATGCCAAATCCACTTCATTAGTCTTTTTTTGTTTTAGTTAGGTATTTCTGCTTGTCAGACTAGATGCGCCTATAATTGGCAACATGTCATTGTAATGCTCTGCAAGGTTATCTGGGCAAGCCAATACTGTTCTCTGACATTGCAGCATGGAGAGGATTGCTACAGTCTAGCAGTTCCCAACTGCGCTGTTAGATCATTCTGATAATAGATCTGTTCCTTTCCAGGTGGAATGCCATGTTTGCAGTTTCTGTTGGAAAACAGACAATGACTCCATTGTTTGATGTGTACCACTTGTCTTCACTAAAATCATTACTGGAGTTCAAAGAACATTCTGACCTATAAAACTGCAAGACAAGTCTAGTCCTTGACTTAGATTTTTGCTTTGACAATTACCGCTCAAGCAGAGAGACTTGTCATACTCTTAGTTGACCTAATCATGCTCTTGAGCAGCCTAGACATGGCAGAGGATCCCTTGTGACTGTACGTCACTGCAGTTCAGATGTACATTATATATAGTAATTTTCAATCTTTTCCTGTCCAGATTTTTTTTTAAAGCCTGATATGCTTCTGCAATCATAAAAGCTATTTCAATAAAAAGGATGACCGAGCTATCACCTGCACACATTCTGGTGTGCTTTGCCTCCCTTTATGGTGTAGCCTACATGGAGGGCAAACAGTGATAGCTTAGAAAAGCAAAAGTTTTAATTAAATTTGACCAATGTGGAGCACAGCTACTTTCATAACACTTACTAATTAAATAACTAAATGTCTCGTGGTATGTTGTAACTTACTGGCAGTCGAGGCTTATCCTACCACAGCCTAGACAATATAATCTGTCTGTGTAAAGTTATTCCAGAATAGCAAATGTTCAAGTAATCTGGTCCCATATCTAGAATATTTTACATTTGGTTTGCCTACTAGATGTGTTGTAGAATGGTATTTCAAGAGCTAATGCACTAGTGCAGCTATGACTTATTTTCGCCATCCTGGGGAGACAGCAGTTTGCGAGACTCTGTATTGCATCAAGTCCTCAAGAGAAGCTTGCTTGCTTACCTGACAGTGACTGATTCTTGAGGATGTTTATCATCTTTAGAAACCCTACCATCCACCTCTCAAACCTTTGGAACTTTTCAGCTAACACAGGCTTTTAGAAGTGAGGAGAATTGGGTGGAGCTGGAGTAATTCTTCCTTTTGTGCATTTGTGGTGAGGAGTATTTGTGCAGCATGAGCAGAGCTCCAGCAGGTAGTGCTGTTTGAAAGACTCCTGACTTCACACATGTGAAGCATGTGCGCCCTCTGCAAATTCTGTAAGCTGTGCAGTGTTGTAAGAGAAGTTTCTCTCGTTTATTTACTAAGTTTCACTACCTTAAATACTGCTTTGGATTAATGAGACATGACTTTTTCTTGATAATAAGTATTTGACTAACTTTTAACATTTACAATGTTACTGAAAGTCACCTTATATATAACTATTTGCAGTAAAATGTATCAGTCTTATGGAGAAAGATTTTTTTAAGTAAAATAGCAGTATTATTTCTTGAAATGCATTAGTATTACAGACCTCTTCAACCTATTATACAAATATAGATTCCTAATATTCTCAAAACTTCTGAGGAAAATGCCTTGCATTATTTTTCATCTTGGAGTTTTCAAAACTGGAAATGGTAAAGATTAAAGGGCTGTCTTGTGATTTGTGAAGTTTTGCTCTCTGTGTGGATTTTGAGTGTCCTCCACTTAAATAAATGCATGTTCTTGTTTCAAGTTGTCTTTTATCTAATATGGACACGGCTGTTGCATCTCAAATGAGCATTTGCATTTCAGGGAAGGGAATCAGCCGTTTTATTCTTCCCTTCTCTATGCTAAAGGATGCTTTTTGCACGGCACCTCTTTTACTTCATCTGCACTTTTCCCTCATTAGATGCATAGTGGGAGGGTTGGTGACGTGGGGAGGAGAGGAAGTAACAGAATTGATGTGCTCATGTGAGAAAGTACTTGAGATGTACAAGACGTGTGAGTACACACACAGACAAAAAGAAGAAAAAGCTGACCATATTTTTAGGTTGACTGGATGCTATCCATTTACCAGTGATTTTGGAAATATTACCTTAACAAAAGAAATGAGTGCTTTCGAGGATTCTTAATGATGAGGAGTTTCAGGCAAGTTGAAGCAAGAAAATTTTGACTGGTTTGAAAATGCATCTCAATTCAAGTTCAAATTCTGTTGAGTTTCATGAAAACCCTTTCTACTTGCTGTTGCAGCATCAATGGGAGTTAGAGCATCGTTTTGTCAGCAGAAAGTTGTTTTTCTGGAAACTATCATTAAGGAGTCATGTACTGGTCTGCACTGGATTCTGTGGGAAAGGCACTGACTGTTAATGAGCTCAGTCTGGCAGCCAGGAAAGCAATAGGGAATGGAAAATACCAGTATAAAAAGAGAACCAGGAAAAAAGGGGCAGACTGCTTTTAAGAGGTATGCTTTCTAAGCCTAAAAAATATTGGTTTAAAAACTATTTTAATACTTAGACCTTTGCTCTTTTCCCCTCAAGGACAATGAATTAAACTTTATGAAGTCATGGGAACAAAAAGATACTCAAAGAAGAAATCACAGTCAGGTGTTTGGGAGGTGCATGAAGATTTCCATGAATCTGACATGCTTCTTAAAATATGTACATGGTTGTTTGAGTGTTTCTTTTACAGATAATTTATATGTACTTCAGTCTCCAAAATGTCCATCACTGAGATAGCAAAATGAAGATGAGACAATATGTGAATTATGCCCTAGTGGAATACAAGAAGCTTCAGGAAAATTCCCTCAGACCCCACAATGTTTTCTTTCTCCTGTTTTCAGTTCATTCTTTGTGTTTTCTATGTTCCTTTCCCTTTTCACCTCTAAAAAATCATTCCTTTTCATGAAAAGTCTTATGAATACAGTGAAAGGAGGAGAGCTGAGTTGGGTTAGGTATAGTTTCATATTCAAATACACTGCATGCATATGTTGCAAGTGATCTGACCAAATAGAAGCAGATACCTTTCCTTCTGCCTTGTTCTGTTTGTTGTCCCATGCACTTTTAAGATAAATTAATCCTGAGAGATACTTGGTCTAGACTGTGGATTTACTGGAGAAAAGGCAAACCTAAGAGCTAAAACTAAAGAGGCTTGGGAGCTTCCAGGGTAGGCTGCTTGTGGAAAGATTTGGAAGTTTTAGTCTCTGAGTCAAGGATGATTGTACTGTAGAGGTTTACTTCCCCAGGAGTTGTTGGAAATGATCAACCCTATCCTTGAAGTGTATAATTAGGGAAATTTTTTTATATATATATAGAAAATAATCTGGTGCTCAGACCTTCTTGGGCTTGCAAATACATGTTATGCCAGTGTGGGATTCGTAACTGGCAATCAGGTTGTTTCTGTAGGTTTGTGATATCAGCTGGTCCTAGTTCCAGTGGACAATGATTGAGGTATTTAAAGAAAAAATGTAAGAGTGCTTTCAGTTATTCTTTTTTTTTTAGATGGATCTTCAGGAAGAACAGTTCCCCCAAATTCTCAGTTGTTACTTGACTTCAAAGTGTTTATCCTTATTATTAAAATTTGTAGTTCTTTTTGTAGATTTACTAAAGCAAGATCACCTGTTACCTGCTTAAACTCCTTTTCCAATTCTGCCATGCTTGTGGTTTCAGCATTTTGTTACAAAGGTTTGGTACAGGAGTATATAATACAATTTTTTTCCTTATTCATGGAATTATTAATGGTATCTACCTTATAAGATACTGGCATTCATGTGGGCTTTTGGATTTCATTTCAAGCTTGTGAAGTTTTATTGTCAAATTCAAACCACTGTGCCACCTTTGAGGTATATCCTATTCTTCATTCAGTTCCTCAAGCATTCTAAGAAACTTGATCTTGTTTTTTATGTGCAGATTTTGAAATTAATTTTTATACCTGTGTGGCAAAGACAAGAGTGTGACAGTAATAATGCTGTAATGTTGGTACATCATAAATTGTAAAATTTGCTTTTGTAACCTCAAATCATCACTTCTGACAAGCTCACATTTCTAGTGTGCAGTTAGAGAGTTAATGCATTGTGACAATCCCATTGTTTGCTTTTCAGTCCATTTTAATGTTGATTTCTGTTGCTGCTTTCTAGTGTAACAAATGGCGGCACAGTGTGTGACAAAGGTGGAGCTGACTATTTCCTGCACCAATCTCTTGGATAAAGATGTTGGTTCCAAGTCAGACCCTCTGTGTGTGCTTCTCCAGAACACAAGTGGTCAGCAGTGGTATGAGGTACAGCCTGATGCTTCTCACAAATCTGCTAAAAACACATTCTGACTTGTTGGACCTTTTAAAACACTATAGCATATGATTTCATTAAAATATTTTAATTTTATACCAGCACTTCTGAATACTTTTTTATTAGATTATATCTCTAATAGTTATATGGGCAGCACACTAATAATAATTTGCCATTAAATACATGTAACTGTCTGATTTTTAGCACTGTTCCCCAGCCA
This sequence comes from Melanocharis versteri, assembly GCA_013397845.1. Classification (NCBI taxonomy): domain Eukaryota; kingdom Metazoa; phylum Chordata; class Aves; order Passeriformes; family Melanocharitidae; genus Melanocharis; species Melanocharis versteri. The sequence goes on from VZTG01007625.1 coordinate 84,935, forward strand.
TGTGTGGACCAACAGAGGGAGCCCTCTAAGTGCTTAAATGTGCTTTTATAAATACAGTACTCCAAAACTAGGGTCTCATCCTGGATTTGACGATATAGGATTTTATGTTGGTCTTCCCTGTGCAGGAATAGGTCCCAGCTTAGAGATAGTGATGGAAAATAGGTCAAGTATCCCTAACTTAGAGCAGTGGATTTTGCAATATCATGTGTGTATATAATATAATATTTTGTAATACAACTTGTATTTGATGAAAGGTTTATAGAAAGATACTCCTTTGTACTTTAAGAACTTTTGAATGTATTTAATAATAGGATATTTGATTTGCTTGCTTGTTTAGTTTGTGAAAAATCGGATAAAGTGGTATCTTTCTAATTTCAGGTTGATCGCACAGAAAGAGTTAAGAATTCCTTGAACCCAAAGTTTTCCAAGAAATTCTTGATTGATTATTATTTTGAGCTTGTTCAGAAACTTAAGTTTGGAATATATGACATTGATAACAAGACCTATGATCTGAGTGATGATGACTTCTTAGGAGAATTAGAATGTACACTGGGACAGGTAAGCATGCAGATGATTTCTCTTAGAATTAGGTCACTGAAAATCATTAGCCACTTTTACGTTAAGTTTATCACTATGTTCTTGTGTAGTTGGAGTACTCTTTAAGTTGAATAGGATTCCCTTCATTTGTTTTTTCAAGCCTCAGTTCAGTGTATATACATTTTATTTGCAAAAGGTCTTGAGATGATGCCCTGAAATGTGCTCTAGGATGGTGACTGTTGGATTGCTATCTAAAAGTAAGTGGACTGTCAGTGAGCACAAAGTTGTAGTGATTGCTATTGATTCACTCTAATAATCAAATTCCTCTTTTTATGCTCCTAAAAAAGAGAATCAGTGTAGAACCACGTATGAGCCGTGTTATTCTTTTAATCTGCTTTCCACTCAATGCAAGTAGTGATCCTAGTTCTGCCAGCTGTAGATTTACTTTAATTTCCCAGTCATATTCTGCTGTTGATGCTATCACAATTGGGCAGCTTCTTTTTAGCTTGTTCTTTTGAATAGATCCTTCAAAAGCACTTCTCAGAAGAGTTGTCTTGGGATTTTTCCTGCCCTGTGTCTTAAGAATTTCTATTTTAAGGGCGATATAAAGATAGAGGCATTGTGAACTGAAATTCAGTGTCAATTAAAAATTAATCATTCATTCTTAAAGTAAAGAAGGACCCGTAGAATGAATAGACGCACTTCTGAGGAAGCACTGCTTGAATAGGGTGAAATAAAATCAGCTGGAAACTGTGCTGGGGAAGGCTGATGGTTTTTTTTGAGTGACAGATACTGTGTTTATAAATCTGTTTGCTGAATCCATTTATGAAATATGCCTTGCATGCATTTTAAAGGTACATATGGAAAACTTAAAGAATAATTTGAAATTGAAATCAAAGGTATTATCTTTGTCCATGAATGTGTATCACGTTACTAGAAGACATTTTAATTCTTATTACTCCTGAAGCTCTGCATATGTTCATCTGCATATGTATTTTAAAATTTTGAAGTGTATCAAGTATTACCTATTTACTTATAGAAGACTGTGGGAAGTAAATGTAATGCTGTCATCTTCACAATAAAGGAAAAATTACTAAAATGAAAATACCTCACTAACTCGTTTAATTATTTTGAAAATCTATAAAATTGCGTTAATAATGCTTGATGCTCAAATTTTGTCTTCGCAGATAGTTTCTAGCAGGACTCTAACAAAACCATTAGTACTTAAAAATGGCAAACCTGCTGGAAGAGGAAGCATTACGGTAAGATAGTTAAGAAATAAATGTCTTCAGAGTACATCCTTAATTGTTTCTGGGTTTCATTTTTAGTTAGTGGTTTGAATGCAATGAATCTATTCTATAGTGCTGTAAAAAGCATTGTAAAACATTTTTTTTCCTCCCCTAATGTATCGTTGTCATCCAGTAGCAGCCCACCTTCTGTATTATAAGTCCCACTGCATACATCATTAGGGCATATTTTTGTCAGTGCCATCATTTATGGTAAATAGATGGAATGGAATACCAATGTCAAATCAAATTGTTCCTCCCCCCCATTTTTTAATGTTTCATTTGTGAGAAAACATGGGGGCTTTTTTAATGGACCTCTCACAGGAATGCTGTGAATATGAGAAAACTGCGTAGTTCCTGAATAAAAACTAAATATTATGTTTGCCTACGTAGATTACAGCAGAAGAAGTAAAGGATAACAGGGTGGTTGTATTGGAATTAGAAGCAAGGAAACTGGACAATAAGGTATGTAAGTGGTTGCTGTTTCTTTGATAAAGTAGTAAAATCAGAGTCTTGTCAAAGCAGAAAACATTTGAGTATTAATTCTCATTTTTGCTTAAAAAATAAAATGCTTTAAGATTTTACTTACACTAAAAAAGAAATTGAAGTAAGATTGCTGCAGAGTAACTTCATTGACTGTTTTGAAATGAATTGTGATGTATTTCTAAGTAAGAGAAATGCATTTCAAGGGTAGTCCATGAGCGACATGTTCCCATTTAAATGTAAATCCTTACATTTATTCATAAATATAAGGGAATTTTGTTATATCCATTGGTTTGAATGGCTATATAAATGGTTGCCCATTACCTCTCTGAAATGAATGGTGAAGAGTGTACTTGGTGTGTATTGTTAAATGTAGGGCTGGCTATAGAGAGACTTTTAAAAACAAAATTAGAAAAACAATAGAAAAATGTTTTTATTTTTACCTTTTGATATAATGATGCTTTTTTTGAACTGGATGAAATCCTTTGTTTCCTTTCTATCCGTTGTAGTACTTATTGGTGTAAGTATTCTTTTGCTTGAACTGTCAGGTATTTGATATGTGGACATTTTTATCCTAAATTGAAGGGCATTCCCCACTTTCTTTTTCTCTTTCACAGATGGTAATATAATCAGACTTGCATTTCATCATCTAAAGCTTTTATTCCCTGAATTTACTTATTGTTAATCTAAGTGTGTGTGTTAACTAGAATTTAATGGTATTCGCTATATAGCTACAGGCTGTTCTGAGATAATTGCATGTTATTTAAATGCAGGATTTTTTTGGAAAGTCAGATCCTTATCTGGAATTCCACAAACAGACTGGAGATGGAAACTGGGTGATGGTTCACAGAACAGAGGTAGGATATTTTCAGTTAACAACAAAAAGGTTAAGGTTATTTAATTTCCAGTGTGTCACAGCACTAGAGATACAATGCCTTATAAAAAGAATTGACTGGCCTGGCTGGAGTTGACATGCAGACTAGTTAGAAATTGCATCGTTTCTTCCACTGACTTTTCTGGGAAATCTATGTTATTTTCTTTATTCTGATTTTGATTTGTGCCGTTCTATCTGGAAAGAAAACCCTTTTTGTTTTTCTTTATCTTTCAGCAATCTAGAAGAAAACAAATATTTTGAAAAAGAGCTGCATACAGGGACATTTGTCTCAGTTCTACCCAGTGCTGGGGTAGGACTTGGGCATTCCTGACTCTGCTGTTCTCAGGAAAGTGTCACCTGGCTGTACCTTTTACTAATGAAAGTAATGGTTCTGAATGCTTGCATAGCAAGGGCAAGCCAAGGAGAATGCAGAGTGAGGGAAATGTGCTTGAGCAGCAGCAGCCTTTCACCCAGGAGGAGGTGTAGGGGTCCTGTGACAGCAACTGACAGGCTGAGAGGAGTTTCAAAATGTCTCACTGTAGTGGCGGCTCAGGGCCCAGTCACAGCTGAGGTGCTGTGCCCATTGGAAGTAGTGACTGTATTCATTTTGAAGTATGGATATTGAAGAACTATAAATCCTTTTTGTCAGACTTATAGTTTCTCTCAAGAGAGTTTCTTCTCCTTAAGGTGCATCTTTTCTATGATGGTTTCAGTCATCACCTTCAGTACTAAATCCAATAATTTGTTGTTTCAGCCTTGAAATGTCTGGTGGATTAGTTCTTTATGTTACAGGTTCGAAAAACCTCTTTTTTTTACTAACTACTGTTTTTATTGATTTCGTTTTGAAGACAGATTTCTTTCTCAGCACTCCTACAGTGTTGGAAGTATTACTGTTGTTAGGTGTTTTTAATTAAGTAGTGCATGTTATGTGTAGTTTCTTGTACTTTTGTAAGATAATTATTCTGTGTATCAGATATATTTACCGATACTTAACAGTTGACAAATTTTGAACATCCTTCAGTATTATTTGTAAATAACACTTATTTAGTGTTCAGTTTGAGAGGCCTTTTATCCTCATGCACTGTTTTTACTTTACTACACCGTGAATTTCTTGAGGGCATATTTCCATAAATGACATTTCAGAATAAATAATACATGGGAGTGAATTGTAATCTTCAGAGCACTGATGTATTCAGAAATTCCTAATATTCATAAAATTTTTCCACACATTCTTGGTAACTCATGGCTTTGTATGTGTGTGTGTGTATATGTATGTGTGCTTATTAAAAGAAAGCAACCAGTATCTTATTTATGTAATGATAAATTTTATTTTTTGCAGTGCAGTAGCTGAAGGATGTAGTAGGTGACAGTGAAGTCTAGAAAAATATGGAGCTGAAAGAGACCATCTCTTTTTGAACAATGGCATGTTAAGAGTAGTTTGTTTATATCCTATGTATTAGGATTTGGAGTGCATTGACAGCAGCATTAGTCAATTGGTTTTTTGCATGCAAAAATCATGGCCTGAAGGTATGACCCATTATGATAAGTACTTTCCACCCTTGTGCACAATAGTGTTCTACCTTTTTTTCTTCAACAGGTTATTAAAAACAACCTGAATCCTGTTTGGAGGCCCTTTAAAATCTCTCTCAATTCTCTGTGTTACAGTGACATGGATAAGTCAATCAAGGTAATGTATATTAAATGTGTGTAAAAATCAATGCATTAAAAATTAAAATATGTAAAGAGGGGAAGATGTATTATTCTAGTTACTGCATTTTTTTTGTTTCAAATTTAATTGAAAGTATTAGGTTTCTTATTTGAAAGGCACAGATACACATGCATTTTTTAGGGGAAAAAAGGAAAACACTATGCATTTGTGATGCATTGTGGGATAAAAGTTGGTCTTTGAAAGTCTGGGAAATCACTTCAACACAAGTATCTTTGAAATGTCCAGTGCAGTTTCTTATTTTGATTGTACGGTTCTAGCATTGCATCAGCCAATACTGGTGGTGTTAAAGATACTGTATAGTGAAAGAGGCATGTTAAAGGCTACAAAATGCCTTGTTCTATGTAATGGATCTTGTAATACTTTTTTACTGGTGCAACAGGTAGCATTAATGAAATTTTTAATATACTGCCTGATAAAATAAATTACATTTAATATATTAGCCAACAGATGTGGGTCAGATACAACTTGTGAATACTAGTTGTAGCAACTTTTTCCCTTCATATAAAACTGAATTTTCTGTCAGAAAAAAAAGTTGAACCTGTGAAGTAATAGTTCTACCAGGGCTTTAATGTTTCCTATTTTCCAATTTAATCTTGAATAAATTGTGTTTAACTTCTGAATGTTTTTCTTCAGGAATTCCCTTTAGGGGTGGAATTGAAGCTAAACAGCCGATCAGAATGCCATTTATAAGCTATTATGATCATGTTAGAAAGCTGATATTTTAGCATTTGAAAAAGAAACTCAAAAACCCAAATGCAGCAAACCTCTATATTTGGTGTTCTTCCTCTGGGAAGGAAAACTTAGAGCATGATTTGCATGTGATGGTTATTAGTCATATGACTTGAGGCAGTCCTGGAACATGCTTAACAGCCACAGGGATCTGGGTGCTACAAGCACCTGCATGGATTTAAATACATATTTATAGAGGAAACTACTGAGTGACTTTACAAGCCCAGAACCTTCTTCCCTTACTGCTTCTATGTTTTTTCCATCTCAATCCTTTCTGCTTCTCTTTTCCCCAAAACAGCTGTGACAGCTCTTATGTCTCCATATACTATAAATATATTTCTTCTTTCCAGTAAACAGCCGTATTAAAGCTATAGACCATTGATCTAAATGTATCTATGAAGAGTTATTCTCAGCTCTATCATCATTTTAATAAAGTCTGTTCTTTGGAATCTTACCTCAGAAGGGTAGGTTTATATCCAGACAAAATAGACTTGGAATAGTTATGGACTTGCAGACAGGCAGTTTGATTATGCCTTGACTTAGAAATGCAGGACCTATTCACTTTGAGCATTGAAATGTAGGTAGAATTGTATCATGGAATGTTATTGAAGGATTAAACAATGCCTTTAACACTTTTATATGCACACAGTTGCATGTGTAATGGGCTGTTTGTCATAGTAAGTAAAACCAGCAATTTTTCTCTAAGTGGCTTTTCTCCTCTTTAATGGCTTAGTTTGTGTATGCCCAGCAGTGCACAAACCAAGTTGATCCTTTATCTTCTGGATTCATGGTTATGTTCCATGTGAGTGTGTTTGCAGTCAATGGAGTTGTTCTGTGTTGAAAATATGAGCCTTTCATCTGGAGCAGGCATGTCTAGTTCTGCTGGGAAAAAGATGTTAAATCACATTATTCTCTACTGCTATTGCATGTCCAGGAGGGCATTTATGGAAAAAAAAGGAAATGCTTCTCTCTTGTCTGGAATAAATATTAAAAATTGGCTTAAATGGGTCAAACGTCAAGCAAGACAAATTTTGATGTCTTTTAAACAAAAAGGAAATTCATCTGCTAACTGTGCTAACAGGTATCAGAACTATTGGGTCAGGAAATATCTTCAGTTTTAAATTTCAACTACTGAAGCACTTGGCTGAGTATTTGATTGGCATAATTGATGGCATTCAGAAAAATTTACATAGCATCTGCCATGAACATTAATTAGCCTGTTGGTTCTTTGGCTGCTTGCATGATTTAAGGTGCTGTTCAGTGCATGTGCATGCATTTTTTTATTTATTAGTGAATTCAAAATGTTGTAGTAGTGCAAACTGCAAGATAGAGGCATGTTCTATGCAATACAACTCCCAATCTACACATCATGTTTCATACTTCAACATTGCTGTTTGTTATTCAGAAGTCTTATTTCTTTCAGAAGCTCAAGTGTATGTTGAAGTTGTTTGTTTTACTTTTTTATTTCTAACTGAAATGCTCAAGAAATCAGATAAATTGATTCTTGAATATACGGTACAATATTTTCAGACTTGAAAGATGGACATGCAAATAGCTGTTCGGTTTAAGCCATACGTAGTCTGAAAATTTTTCTTGAAGTTTGCATTTTTATTCCAAGTAATGTGGAATACCCACTTGATTCTTGATTTATTGTTGTTGCTATTTGTCACCATCATTATTAAATTATTTTAGTATGTTTTTGTGTGATTTGATTAAGTTAGCTAGCATGCCTGTGTTGCTGAACTGAAAAACAATATCAGAAGTGGATGGAATTAACACAAGCCTTTATAGATAAATAACCAGCTTTTTATATGGAAAGGCAGTTTGGTCATGTTTTCAAAGAGAAAAAAAAAAGTGTTTTTCACTCCTGCCTTCTTTGGTAGATTGGGCTGTTAAAAGGGTGCATTGATTAAATAATAAAGCTTAGCATTAAACTCTCACTATAGGAAAAGAGATTTTTTAGTTGACATTCAGATCTATGAAGTGTGGATCATAGTTTAACAGATCCACTGTTTAAATTTGCTAATCTTAAAAAAAAAAAATTCAAATATTGTTTCTAGCTTTAGGGCTGAACCTTCATATGCTTATAAATTCTGTGTTATTTTGGGGATTAATGAAGTAAACCTCTCATAATTGCTTACATAACTGATTTACTAAATTTTTAGCTGGATGCTCAGATTCATGATGAATGTGGAAAACCCTACATTGTTTTCCTATTCTTCCCAACACCCCATCACTCTCAAAACATAGTTCAATATAATTGATGTTACTTGCTCATGTGAGACCTGACACTTCTTCTTATTCTCGTCTCTCCTTCACTTGAGTGGAAGATTAGATTCGAAACTGAGTGTATTGGCTTCTACCCAATCTTAATCTGTTTTAAGTGCAACCGTATGCAGTTCTAAGACTTCAATATGGTAAAAACTCTGTGATATAAAAGATACAGGAATGTTTGGGATGTTTAGGTTTGCTGTTGCAGTGTTTATTGTTTCTGTTGGGCCATTTCTGTTACTAACACTAAGTGATGCTGCATTTTAGGTTGAGTGCTATGACTATGATGGTGATGGGTCTCATGATCTCATCGGAAGTTTTCAAACGACAATGTCAAAACTGAAGGAAGCATCTCGGTCGTCACCTGTAAGTGTTACATAGTCTAAGCTGCCTGTGTGTTCTTGATTAAGGTGTTTTATTCATATTGGAGCAAAACCTAGGTCACCTGGCCTGCAGGTGACCTCCAAGTTGTGTTAGGCTACACCTTAACAATGCTATTGTAGTTGAGGCTGAATCAGCATTTACATGGTACACCCTAGGATTAATGTCTCGGTAACAGTTTTTATTTTTATGTATCTAAATGCCCAACCCTCAGCACAAGCAAATTTCATTAATCCTAAAAATACAGAAATAAAAAAAAATAGACTGTCAAAAGACAGAATGCAGCACAAATTTAACAGTTAAAAGACCAAAGCTGGTAGAATTTTTTCAAGTATTACTTAATTCTTTATTTTAAAAGTGTGCCACTTACTAACTATCATGTATACTTTAGTGAGTATGAGAAAATTCAGTATTTATGCCACTGCACAAAAATGCAGCTGTGTTACATTAGGTGGCTTTTCTCTAAGGTGATATTACCCTTCCTGATCTTATGAACTATAACAATTTCCGAATCTTTTAATAGGCAGGGTTATGTGTAGAAGACCAAAGTTGGCATAGCAAATTGAACATAAAAGTATTTGTTTCATGGATATGTGTGTTGTCAAGATATTTTACCATATTATCCTTTAGTTCTGTAAAACTTGCAGAACTATTTCTGCATTAAAAATACTGGGATCTATATACAAGAGTGCACTCTTGTACTTTTCTAATATTTTGAGTATTGTATTTGTACTAAATAATAAAAGCGGTAACAGCCACAGATGCTGGAAACACTGACACTTTGTTTGCATTGCTATGTCTTTACCAAAAAGAAAGTTGTTAGCAGAATCCTTAGAGGGAGAATGGTACTGAATTTCTTTCTTTGTTTGAAATACAGTTGTCAAAACAAATGTATTTGTAGCCTTTTGGGTAAGAGAGGATTTCTGACTCGAGAATGTGGTTTTTTTTCTTGCTGATATTGGGCATGCCGGGTTTAATTATGCTAGATTATGAAATGAACTGCATTTTGAATATAAGCCCAAAGTATCAGTCCTGAAATAAAGGATTACTAAATTTACTGCATAAATGATATTATAGTATTTTTGTTGGATTTGTTTGCATTCATGCAGGTTGAATTCGAGTGCATCAATGAAAAGAAAAGACAGAAGAAAAAGAACTATAAAAACTCTGGCATTGTGAGCGTTAAGCATTGTGAGGTCAGTAATATATTCTGGTATGATTCTGGTTTTAAGTATTAACGCATAACAAGTCATTTAATATATCTTCATCTTCAAACTGTAAGAAACTTTAAAATGTCTGAAAGTTCCAGATACAGTAAATATTTAAGGGTCTTCGAGTCATATAAGGAGATAAATTGAGAACTGAATCACATATCTGTCCTCCCCTGTCCCTTCACTTTGTCTTGAAGAGAAAGGTCGCTTACCAGTTTGTAAAGTCATTCCTGAACCACTGCATTTCCCAACTCACTGTTTTATGGCAAGGTAAAATTGTGTGACTCTGTCATAATGCGTTATTTTATAAATGAAAGTCCTTTTGGAGCTGCTTTGGTGTCTGTCTGTAGTTTTGTTAAAGGCCTGATTCTGATGTACTGAGGGTGTGGTGGCACATGTTGCAAATATCCTTGTTGCAGTGGGTGGATGGGATAGCTATAGGGCAAAACTAGTGCTTTTCATGGGTAAAGATAACAAATCTGGAACCTCAGAAGTTGCTGCAATAATATTTGCTGGTTTTTTTCACATTGAAAAATCAAAAATTTCCATCTTCTATTTTTAGATCATTGTAGAATGCACATTCCTTGATTACATCATGGGTGGGTGTCAGCTGAATTTCACAGTAAGTTAAATCATATATAATGATTTATAAAACTCAAACCTTTTGAGTTTTGGAACAAATTGAAGTATAAAATTGATTGGCTGTGCGCTTTATTTGATTATTGTATTTTTTGTTGTTGTTGACTTTGTTCTGTAGCATGGAGCGGGAAGCTATTTTGCCAGAGTGCTTCTAGTCTGTTTAGAAAAATATAGTCTTTACGCTTGGCAAAAGGTTCTGAACTTCTGGTTATGTTCATTAGGAACTAGCTAAGTTGTGTGGATGGAGACCAAGGATAAATTTGCAGTTCTTTGAAAACAACATGCAGGGGTCATCATATGGGTTAGGACCCTTAAGTTATGTAATTTGTAAACCGAATGCAGCATAAATAAGATGTCTTCACCTTTGTAATATGCTTCGTCACCAAAGCAAAAAAGACTTGTTGAAGTCAGAGAAAGAACTCTCTAGGCTTCTGTGGAGCCTGGCTAGTTGGACTTCTGAGTAGAAAGGTGTGTGTGGCAAGACACAGAATGAAATTAATTTACCAGATTTCGAAGAGCTGCTGTGAATAGTAACTGAAAGTAAACACAGCAAAAACCTGACAGGATGCCCAGAGAAGCTGTAGAGGCCCCATCTCTGGAAGTGTTCAAGGATGGGGCTTTGAGCAACCTCATCTTGTGAAAGCTGCCCGTGCCCATGGCAGGGGGATTGGAACTAGGTGATCTTTAAGGCATCTTCCAGGCCAAACCATTCTACTATTCAGATGAAAGTAATTTCAGCCCTTCTGGAGAGATGCAGAGCTTTTGACGGTTTCATAGTGGCATTGTTTTAAGAGTGTTAATATTCCAAGAAACCTACATCCAAGTACTGTGCCTGTTAGATTTGTAGATGTCCTGTTTGCTACTCTTTCATGCTTTTCACCTTGGCTTTGCCAGAGATAAGAAGCATAATTTAGCCTGTAAGAGCAATCAGATATAAATATTGCATTTGACAGGTGGGGATAGATTTTACAGGCTCCAATGGAGACCCTCGCTCTCCGGACTCTCTGCATTACCTCAGCCCTAATGGAGTTAATGAATACCTAACAGCCATTTGGTCTGTCGGGATGGTCATTCAAGATTATGATACGTAAGTGTTAGATTTTTATTTGGATCACTTTTTTAGTAGGTATAGACATTTGCGGTAGTTTTTTAAGCCAGTGTTGAAGATGCCTGCAGGTATACTGGAATGGAACTTCTGAGCTAAGCTGTAGAACTAAAAAATACTGATCACTGCACCATCATATAATTGCAAATATAAGCTTGTGTTTACTGCAGACAAGCAGGGCTTTTCATATGTGATGAAAAGAGCAGCACTGATTTAAAGAAATACTTGCATTCTTGCCAGTTTGGTGTTGAAGATTAGTTTTGGTCCTGAAACAATTACAGTGGGGAACTTCCATTTAATTTTGCCTCTTAAATAGCTTTTTTAATGATGAAAAGCAGCACTGATAACTAAACTTACTGAACTATGGCAGCTTTTAACGGAAGGCACTGACTTTGTTTTCTTTAAAATTGCTTTTTTAGAGATAAGATGTTTCCAGCCTTTGGATTTGGTGCACAAATTCCTCCTTCCTTTCAGGTAATGAAATGTGTAAATGCACTACCTGACAGCTGAAAGCACTTACTTCAGGAGGAAATTGTATATACAGTCCTGACTATGTCTTCTTTGTCTTCACAGGTGTCTCATGAGTTCCCAATAAATTTTAACCCGTCAAACCCATTCTGTAATGGTAAGTGTGAGAAAGTAGCATCAGACCTAGAGAGTAAAATGCCTAAGGTGAAGGCATAAAGACACTTGAAAAGTGAACTGAAGCATGTAACAGTTCTAATTAAATAGTTAATTTAGTCCTGTAGCAGGAAACAATTTTATAACCAATTTCTTACCTATGAGAAATAACATTGCATCTGTCTTCTGTAATGATTTGTGAAAGAAGTGGTTTAAACAGGGCACAGGGCTGGGAACAGTTCCCTTGTGTTGTCAAGCCACTTTATTCTACTTCGCTGCTGGTGTGGAGTTGTCTACTTTGAGTGTGGTGCTGCTAATGCCTGTTCAGTGTGGCCTCTCTGATCACACACCAGCCACCACAAGCTGCCAGGTGAAGAGAACTGCTGTAGTTCAGTTTCACACCCTTGAGCATGCAGTATTTGGCCTTTCTCTTCGCACAAAGCCAGTCCTGTTATGCATGTGCCTTAAGCATTGGTCAAGCTGAAAGCCTCCATTGCTCATGAATAATTTTTTTTTTTCCACCATGGTTAGTTTTAAGTCTTTGTGTCATCACTTCAAGTAACTGATTTATACAGCTTTAGGAAAATCAGGTGCTTCAAAATATCCTGATTCTAATATAAAAAAAATATGATTTATTTCTGTTCTCTAGGAATCCAAGGCATTGTTGATGCATATCGAGCCTGTCTTCCTCAAGTGAAGTTATATGGACCAACCAATTTTTCTCCAATTATAAATCATGTGGCAAGATTTGCTGCTGCAGCTACTCAGCAGCAAACAGCATCTGTAAGTTCTTTATGGTACTCTGTGTGTTTTTCTTACTTTTTTATTTTCCTTCCAGTTTATGAATACTTTTTTCTCTTTTAAACTTGTAAGTGTATTCATTTGACAGTTGGCCCTTTACCTCATGGATAAATGTTTGTTACCCTTAAAACAAGATAAAAACTAATTGTTTTTTGCAGATTGTACATAACAGTCCTCTCATCAATTAACTAAACAAACTCTTCAGATTTGAAATCTTAAAACCAGATTTGAAACTTAAAAGTACACAACACCTTTATGGTATCTTGTGTTCAAAACTCTTGTGGTACTATACAGTTATTAAAGTCTAATTTAAGCCCTTTTATCTAGGAGAGTGATTTAACCTCAACTGAGAAAAAAATCAGCTAGACCTTGTTTCATGTCAGATAGCATGGAAGTTCAGAAAATCGTAAATCATTGATGACAGCTAATACTGGTGTATTTGATGTCATGTAAAATCAGAAAATAAAATTAGCTATTTTTGCGTGTAAAATTATGCATGGAAAACAATTTGAAAAAGAGCTATGGATTTTCATATGCCATGAGGCTGGTGAGGTTTTGCCTTGGTAGTCTTTCACTAGTAGCTGTCATATACATATACATATATGTATGTATGTATACATGTATATGTATATGTGTCTATATCTCAGGAAAATAGCAAACCTCTTGTCAGTTTTGGTTTTGTTTGGGTTTTTTTAACTTTTATTTCTGAGCATGTAGTATTCCTAGCAAGAGATTTATTTTTCCTGTCTGAAAGGATGTATTGAAGATAATTTGCTACTTTGACGTTTAATACATATCACAGTAATTTTGGATTGGCTTTTGATTCTGATGCTCGTTTTTTTCCAGTATGGACGAAGTGTGGATCACAAATCCAATGAGATGTGCTATCCTTCTGCTGTTGCTTATAGCTTTCTGTGGTCATAACTGCTGTATAGATGTTCTTGCTGGAGTGGGGAAATGGACTAGCAGAAAGCAGGGAGAAAAGCTGATACCTAAACAGACAAGATAAGGGAAGAACAATTATTTGGAGGCAGATAAAGGCAGGTGGGAAGGAAAGTAATGAAGGGAGACCTCTAAGAATACTAGGAATATATTTGGGGCTTGAATTTGTGCTACTCAGTAATCATCTGAAAGGAAGTGAGGGAAGACTGGAAATTCAGAAAGCATTTGATAATTTCCAGACTCTGTACTTCTAGCTCATTTTTGGTGCTCCAATCCAGAACAGAAGCTAAGATGCCAACATTTAGAATCCCCGACAGAATAGTGGAAGCAACTCGGGTGATACTTAATTAAATTACTGATGTACTACAAAGTAGTCTCAGACACCTTGGTAATTAACTTCATGAAGCAGCTAGAAAACGTGACTAGAGGAATTTGAAAATGGCTGTGGTTTTCTACAATAAAAGGTGTGATTTATGATTTTCAGGATACAATGAATGAAGTAAAGGGTAGTGTTTCATGAAGGTACTGATAGACCAGAAAGGAAACAAATACAAGTTTCAAAGGTGTTACCTTTCCAAAACCTCAGTAATCTGCCTTCTATCCTAGAACAAATAATGGGAAAATAGTTTAACTGTTGGTTTGTCTGGGGATTTTGAAGAAAAAGAAGGGTGATATCATTGGGTTTTTGGATGATGGCTGTTTGATGATGACTTCTTTTAAAAGATTATGTTGTCCTTATGAGCTTCTTCAGACTGTACAGGTGAAGACTGACTGCAGATCAGATGTTTGATTGTAAAATTCAGTGAGCGCATTGAACATGCTAAAGTGACAACACTTTGTATGTGTTTTTTTCTAAGTGTACAGGTCTAAATGTTTGCTATTTCTTTGTCATAACATGGTGTTTACTGATTTGACAGCAATACTTTATACTTCTGATCATAACGGATGGTGTGATAACAGACCTTGATCAAACTCGAACTGCCATAGTTAATGCTTCAAAATTGCCCATGTCCATTATCATTGTTGGTGTTGGAGGAGCAGACTTTGATGCCATGGAGTTTCTTGATGGTGATGATGGAGTTCTTAGGTCCTCGTCGGGAGAACCAGCTGTCAGAGACATTGTCCAGTTTGTGCCATTCAGGAAGTTCCAAAATGTAAGTACTCTTACTGATATGCTTAATAAATACTGTAGAGGTATGCTGGGATTGCTAGGATGTCCTACATCTAGTCCTAAGCTTTTGTAGTGTATCCGATATAAGCTCCGAGACAAATCTTTACCAAATGCTGAAAAAAAACTCCAAAAGCCCTCAGTTTCTGGTTCCAGCACTGCATTTCTGACTAGTTGCTGCAGCTGAATGACCTTCGTAAAACTCACTCAGACTTGATTAAACAAATGGATGTGTTTTTCATTTGTGAGGAAAAACTTACTATGATTTTGTTCTTATGGTAATTTTTCTTTTTATTGTGGATACCCATTTGCAAATGTGGATTAGTGTCACTATTTAGTGCAGTATTAAAATTCAAGGCTAAGTCATAATCAGGGAGGTCATAATCAGTAGAAACTCTGTCTGACCACAGTAGTGGTGATAGTTTTCATTTTCATAAAAGTAAATACAAAAAAAAAAGGTGGTGAAAGAATGAAGTCCTGATACTTTTTAATTTCTGTAAAACCCAGTCAAGTATGTGTAGGCTAATAGGAGTCAGCTTTTAAGCATCATATTGTTGAAAAGAGTTGACTTAAAAACCACCGAAATTTCCTCAGGATGGGCAAATAAGATCAATATTTTTATTTTCATCCTAATATATTCTGATTTTGTTTCATTTCTTGGTATCAACTTGTTAATAATACTCCTTACAACTTCTTATTCTGCTGTTGTGTTTTTACTTTTGATACAAATTCCTTGTTTCATCTCAGAGTAACTCAGGCAAACTGAAATGAGAAAAAGCAAAATCTGTACAGAACATGCTTATCAAGTAATGCTCTTGGATGTAGATTAATTAGGGTCAATATTCAGTATAATGTTATGTATTCGAATGCTTTCAGTTTCTAGAAAAAGAGATTTTTTTTCTTATAGGTACTTAGTCTTATGGTAAAAACAGTATCTCCAGAAGAGCTGCTCTATAGAAATACAGTTATTGTGGATGAGACTTGGTGCAAAAGATCGTAGATGATTTAGACAAGTCCCCGAAGGGTCATCTTAAGCAGATAGTGGAAGTATGTTTACATGGCTGAAGTCTGATACCTGCACTGTGTATTTCATATTCACGTGTATTTCATGGTAGCAGGGGCAAGGAGGTAAAGCTGACAGGGGAGCTTCCATCTGTCTGTCCCACTAGGGCACTGTGTAAAGTCCTCTGTAAAATGTCAGACTTTAAGTTGGCCTTCTAGAGGAGGTGCTTATTACTTGCCTTAGAATCTTCGTTAGCAGTTGGTGGAAACTGAAGCTTAGTGTTCTTTTTTTATAAGTCTCCCAAAGAAGCTCTGGCTCAGTGTGTCCTGGCAGAAGTCCCTCAGCAAGTGGTGAACTACTTCAGCACCTACAAACTTCAACCTCCTAAGAATCCTGCTGCAAAATGAACGGGCTGAACAGAGGAGAGACTTCATGCTTGCTTTATTTGCTGTATCTACAGACTTTGGTTCTCGATATACTCCTGTATACATGTACACATGCCTCTGTATCATAATGTCTGTTAGCTTTTGCCTACGAATCACTTTGCCAAGTGTGCCTTTTAAGGGTCAAAATTGTAATGGTGTTTAGATTTGATGTTGATTTGAGAGATAGTGCTTACATGGATGCATTTGATTTTTAAAAGAGTGGACAGAAGAGTTTCTATTAAGCCACCATAACAAAATTTTGACACAGGTGTTTCATATTCAGACAAGTGCCACAGAGTGTAAAGGCCCTCCTTGCACACCTGCTTCTTGTTTGACACTTCAGTGCCTTGAGCAATGCCTGGGATTCAGGGCTGTGTGAGCATAAGCCAAAGAAGTCATTAAAGTATATATTCTTTCATAGTATGCCTTCTCTTAAGGTAGTATGGGAATAACTAGGGTGAATCAAGGTAAACCTCTTAACATCTCAGAAGAATATTACTGGCCTCTGAGGCTACTACTGTAAGGGCTGTAAGATGTGTTCCAATGTGCAGTGTACTGGAAAACGGAAATTCTGGGTTTTATTTTGTGTTGGGTTTTGTTTTGTTTTGGGGTTCCCCCCATCCTCTTAAAACAGTCATGACTATTGATCTTTAAAGCGCTTTTTGTGAAGTAGAAATTTGCTTTTTAGTTTAAAAGTTTTGTCTGATTTACAACTGCATATTTTGAGGTAAAGGCAGTTCTTCAAAGTGCTACCTGTATTTACTTTTGTCATATTTTTATTCATGCTGCTTTTCCATGAGCCCACTAATGAAAAGTGCCTGCAAAAAAACCCCAATATTCTGTCTTTCTCTCTCTTTAGGAGACATAAGAAAGTCAAGTCTCTCAAGCCCTAATCCTGTAATCATACTGCATTTCTCTAGGGCAAACAATTTCTGGTTTATTTACTTGGGTTGAGTTTTCCTTTCACCTTTTATACCAAGTGTAAATCATGTGTTTGCTTAGTGGACAGATGAAAGTTTCTTGATCCCCAGCTGCATACTGCTTGCTGAGGATCTCTTCTGATCCTGTCACTATGTGTAACATAAGTGGATGGAAAGGTCACATTTATCACTTCTGAAATGCCAATCTTGAACATTAATTTTGCAGTTTCACATTTGAAGTGGTTTAGAGTTAGACATTCTACGTATCTCATTGGGATGGTCTGGCTGTAGTGTGTAAGAACAGAATGGGCTAATGCTAAATTTAGCACGCTTGGACGCTCAGGATTTCACCAGGTCATAGTGTATTTGACTTCTAGTTGCTGCAGCCGCTTAGTGTGCTTTTGGTTTGTTTTGTTGGTTTTGTTTTTTTTTTTTACATGTATAATCCTGTCAAAAGTCTGAATTTACATTACTGTTGATGGATGAAAGATATATGTATAGAGATTATCTTACATAAGACATACCAAATGCTTTGTACACAGTTGACATTTATCAATCAATCATGAATGGATATATTATCTCCACTCCATTTTTCTTGGTGGAAGGGGGTCCTAAATACTATCAAGTAGTGGAATACTAAGGAAGAGAGTTTGTTTCATGTTAAGCCAAGCTCGCTCTTTTAAAAAATGTAATTCATATATTTATGTAAAAAATCTGTAATCATCTTTTTATCATAGTAGTGAAAAATCTGTTATTACTTTATGTATAAATTACAATGAAGTGTCATATCAGATATGCAACTCAAAATATTGAGATCAAGGAAGTTATTATAATAAACCTAAATCACAGTGCTGCAAATTGAGAATGTATGATTTTGGAAGAGTAAACTGTTTCACAGCTACCTGCTCCATGTACAGAGAGAACTGGATGCAGTATTAATGCTTTGTCTACGTTAATTGAAGTAGATGAGTACTACTGGTAGAAGTACAGGATACTACTGAAGTTCCTCTGAGCTGTCTGCCAAAAATATAATGCTGCACCTGAGTTGTTTTACCAATTCTGTTTTAAGTTGCCATGGAAGTGCATTTAAATGTGTTAGTATGTATTATTGTACTGAGTATCTGCTGCATATAAAAGAAAACCTGTTGTTTTGTCTGTCTTCTATACATGAATTCGGAGTTTCTACGGTGGAGACTTCATTATCTCTTATTAGAGAATTGCTCCCATGTTCCTCAAACTTAGGGAGTTAAATAGCATATCAATGACACCTAGTTCTCAATGTGCCCTATTCTTTGGAAATTGAGTGTTTCAGACAGGACCATGGCAAGAACTGATATAGCTTAGAGGTGTACAGCTAATGCCTGTTGAAAACTTCCAGGGTAGACTGAAGTGATATTCTGAGTGAAGAAATCTGCGGCTAGCAGCTTGTGAGTCAAGGAGAAAGGAAGTTACTGTGTTGTTTTGCCTTTATTTTTTTTTTTTTTTGGTAATTTTTACATGTAAAAAATGCATTAATTGCTTGAGGGTGACAAAGCAAAATATTGTCCAAGTTTTGTAAAGTGGATATGCTCGTAGGTCACTGGCACCACCTTGTGATAAAAGTGATGTATGGCAGTCTTTGTCATCAGATGCTTTTTGCCATGTATGGGTCATAATATATACATATGTATAGCAGAGAGCTCACATGTAACCAGAATTTTGTACTTTTATATGTATTTCCGTTCTGATGAATTTAACTGATTTACAATGCCTGTGCATTAAAATGATCATTTCAGTACACTGTTCTGTGGTGCTTTTGTATTCAGCATGTCGTGTGTAATGCTAAATGCTGCTTTTGTGATTCCTATGGTGAGTATGCCATGGATTTATAACGAGTATTAAAGGGAGAGGAAAAGTGCCTTTCCACTTAGTGGTTATGACTGCAGCTTATTCTTCATAAAGCGTCTTATACTGGCTTCTAGCAGGAAGATATTCTGAAGTTCGACAGCTTTAACTGTGACTGTTTCATGCTCTGTGCCACATTACAGTTCCCCCATGCATGCTATTTCATACAATTATTATGAGGTTTTCCAAAACTTTTTTCCCAGAATGATGTCTGCATTTTAGTTAGAGAGGCATAGAGAGATGGTTATTTGTAGTTTTCAAATACATTATCCTACTCCACCCTTCAGTTTCTTTACATTCCAATGTAGTCAGGTCTGAGGGACTCGACTGGGCCACTAAGAGAGACAGGAGACAGTGTTGCAGTGGAATGTGATGCCACAGAGAGCCTGAGACAACTTTGGTGCTTGGAACTGCATTTTCTAAGTGCACCAGAGTAATTCATTCTGCTTCTTCACCAGTCAAGAATCTACAGGGTAGAATTAGTTCCTGAAAGAGTTTATTACATCTTACATCTTGGTGATTCTTGTATCGTTCCATCTGGTGAAAACCATGCAAATACTTGCAACTTTGATTTGTGGAGCCATCTTGCACCTGCCAACCCTAAGAATGGGGGAAGTGTGAGAAGAGGGAAATACCCCAACAGTAGAAAAGTAGGATGTCACAGAAAACCAGATGGATGTTAATTATGTGTGGCCACTGTTTTCTGCGCTGATGCTTGCCCTATTTTCTTTTGAGTCTAAGGAACTCAAGAGCTATGCATAACTTAGTAATCTTGCAGACAGAACTGTCAGACTTTTCTGCAATCCTGGGCTGTTACAAGCTGTAGCAAAGCAGCAGTTCCTGGGAACCTCTGTTACTGCAGTGAAGCACTTGTGCTGCAGTCTCAGCCTTTACTTTGTAATTTATGTCAGTGTGTGATTGATGAAGATAAATATGCCCACAGGGAAGACGTTCAAAATTGCCTGGTAGCATTTGTGTAGGCAGAATGGAATCAGTTCTTTTCAATGAGAATGAGCGTTACTTGTTCATATAAAAATATTAAAATATGGGGAATATTTTTCCCCCTTCCATAATGCTTTGACAACTGTCTCTCAAAAAAGATGTGAAACTATATATTGTAATGAATTCGTAGGTTGTTATTATTCATAGAAGGTCTCATTTATGAAACAGTTCTGCAGTATTTCTGATCTTGAGATTTCATTGAGACAGTCCTGGATGTGCAATGGATGAATAATTCTTTATGAAACAATTTAAAATTTTCTCCCTCTGTTGTGATGTCATTTTTTCTTACATATCAAATAACAAGTAGCATACAAATAAAGATAGTTCTCTCTACAAAGCAGCTGAACCTTCACTTCACTGCTAAGACAGCAGAACTTTCTTTTGAAGGAGATTAGGGTTTTGGTCACATCAGAGGATTGTGGAATACACAACATACAGAATTCAGTCATCCAGCTTTTACTTGGGCAAGCTTCCCACTGATTCTGCCTAGGCTTCCACTTTTGCCTGTGATTACAGAAGCTGAAAGGCTTTAAAGCACAGGCCTATGGAATGCATAGCCTGCAGGGACATATATAGCCTGCAAAGTGAGTATTTAATTTTGGCATGGTGCCTTCCTTGGTTGGCTGGTCAGCCAAGGAGCTGTGAAGCCTGCCCTTGACACTTCTTGGCTTGGCCTCTGCATAATGCTTTTAGTTTGTGAAACTGTTCATCCAGTGGTGTCTGAAAGGGGGTTGGGAGGGAGAGGAGATGCAAACCCATGGCAGAAAAGAAAGTAGTTGGGAGTTAAGCTTAAAACACAGCTTCAGGCTTTTGTGCAATACTGCATCTGAGACTGACGAGTCGATGCAGAAGGTTGGCAGTGTGGGAGCTCGTGGGTGGGAGGCTGTATCCAGCAGCTGTGGCACTCCTAAAGGATTTAATGTAGTTCACAAGTGTGATGTAGCTAAGACACGGAAGACACAAGTTACTCTTTGCACCATTAGTCAAAGTCTACAATGTAGATGAACAATTGGAGCATTGGTTGAAACTTTGCAATGCAGAGCCAGAAAATCCTGCTTTTTATAAAATAGCCTTTATTTTTGAAGCAGCTGGTTTAGATACCAAGATTCTTCAGACAGCCATATCAAGTGCTTACTTTTCAGAAAGCATGCCCAACCCCTTGACAAGACCAAGCAAGTAAATCAGCAGCCCAAAGTTACAGGTCACCTCTGGAGGGTGAACTATCTAAGTCTTTCCCATGTTAATTTGCCATAGTCAAAGACAGCTGGAGCAGATGTTTATGCTTTCAGAGGGCTGGCAATAATTCTGCAATCTGCTTCCCTCTTGCAGATTTTGTGATTTATTTTTTGACAATGGTTTTGTTATGTTGCCCTCTGTCCCAAGGTAAAACATCCCAACACACAGCACCTGCTGCCTGCTCTGAGCCACGCTGGTCACAAACCCAGGTCACTGATTAGAAGTATAAGGGGAGGAGACAGAAGGATAGAGAGAAACATGAGGAGCCTTAGCAACAGTAGGGCAGTAGCAAGGGAAAGGATAACTATGGGAAGGCAGAGGAGAAAAGAGAAAAGAATATATACAAAAGTTAAGAGCAAACTGAGCAATAGGAACAACAGTAAGAAAGCAAGGATAAAGAGGAGAGGGAGGAGGAGAAGTAGGAACAAGACAGAGTAAGAGAAAAGGGAGAGCATGGATAAAACAAGAAACAAGTGGTTGTGAAATACAATCTGAGCCTTAATTTCTAATACACCAAAAGTTCTCTCTTCAGTGTCAAGGTTAAGAATATAAATAATTTATGCAGTTGTGCCAGGAGAGGAGGGCAAGAAGAAGAGGAGCTGGAGTAGATTTTTCTCATGAGTAGTCTCTACTTTTATCTTCTATACCCAAAAGCGAAGTCCAGCCAGCCCTCTGAATGTAGCAAGACAATAGATGGGGCCACACCCCAAAGCATAATCTATTTCTTTTCTTTCTCTTTAATTTCAACTTTAAGAATCTCTCCTTCTCCTGCTTTGGGGGATGGTGTCATGCTAATGATCAGAGACTCCTTGCTGGTTGTTCTCTGCATAACTGCAGGCTTAGCATCTGCCTTTGGCTTCTCCTTTTGAGCAGGGGGTGCAGAGGGGGCTGCAGGCTCCACAGGTTTCTTCTCCTCTTCTTTAGGCTTGGTCTCTGTTTCAGCTTGAATTTGCTAGAAACAAGAAATTTAATGTTTTCCAATACTGCAGAAGAAATTCAGGAAGTAGTTCTATTCTGCACATGCCATGGAAAGGTACAGCATGACAACTGTATTAATGGTATGCAGCACATGTAAATTTCTATTCAGATGCCAAAAAATGGTTTCTAAATGAAAAATGCAATTTCAGAATCAGAATATCAGTATAAAACCTAGGAAGCACTTGTGGAGATTTATAATATCTCCTTCTTACTAATACAGAGGGATGAAACAGACCCGTTTTGGGGCACAGAACCCTTCCTTAGGTCTTGCCTTCCTTTATGTACTTACACTAAAGGAGAAAGAAAGAGCTTTATGTAAATCTTGACATACTTCACACTGCCCCAATTCCTTGACCAAGCCTATTTGCTATTAAGTTCACAAATACACACTAAAATGAGCAGTATTTCTGCTCCAATAATAGTGTTGTAGTCATTTGTGTGAGCAAAGTGCAGAGTTCTTTATTTAATTTAAATATAACCACAGCTATTTCAGCTATAAAGAAAATAATTCTACCACCTTTGGGTAAATATGTAGAAGTGAGCAGGTTCTTATTAACATTAACATTTCTCAGAAGAGAGTATAATGTGGGAATTATTTTTCATCAGTTAAAATAATGGTTTTCTCATAAGTGCAAGATATTAGAGATTTAATCGGTTTTAGCTGTGTGGGCTACACTTTATACTTTGTCTTCAGGATTTTTAACAACCAGAGATGTGACACTGAATTGGAAAGTTCACCATGTGCCCGAGTCAGCTGGATCAGATTACCGTGTTTGGGTATTTCTGTATTTACTGCTGTTTACATAAAATTAGAAGATCAGATGCCCTTGGGGCCTTTGTAAAATCTCTTTATCCTTACTTTCTTAGAGATTTTTTAGTTTGCTTGCTTTTTTTCCTTGCTTTTGTTTTCTCTGGTCTGCATAAAGTCCAGGTTCAGAAAGATTGAGCCAAATTTTAGAATTAGTGTTAACAGAGATTAGGAAAAGTGGTTATATCTCAGCTACTGAGAGTTTTTGCTGTTGATTGCAGCAAGGCTAAATTTTCATCTACTCTGTTTGCCCAAGCCCTCTCAGTAGATTCTACCCTGTTTTCTGTGTCTTTACCTGAGTTTCTTGTCTTTTCAGCTGCAGCAGCTTAGCAAGGCCCTCTTTTCCTCTTCCTCCAAGCATTGCTTTAAATAATTTCGGAGTTTCTTGTTTTTGCCCAAAGAGACTGGCCAAGCCCCGTGGTTGTTGCACTGGTGGTCCTGGAGGAGGTTTCCCCTTCTGCTTCAGCAGCACCCTGGAGACAGAAGGGAGTAAGAAGGCAGAGCAGTGCTGTGAAACTGAGCAAAGTTCCTGCAAAGCTGAAATGTCGCATTTATGCATCAAAATCTGGTGGCTTTTATTTGGTTGCCAGGTCCAGTGACAAGAGCAAAATTGGAAACAATAAAGGTTTTGCCCTAGGCTCTGGTGGAGTTGTGGGCAACTGTTCACATTTGGAGTTGCTTACCTATATCCTGGAGTACAAACAAGGGCTGGCTCAAATTAAGGCATCACAAAACAGATGAAAGAGTTTTATAAGAAAAGAAGAGGTGTGGAGGGGGATGGGTGCCCCATACCTGAGGTGGCAGTCTCTTTCCTGGCCTTCTGGATGCAAATTCAGAGAGCATTTAGTGCTCCACTGGGACTCCAGTTGGCGCTTGTGGAGGAAATACTTTACCAAACTAACTTCCAGCATGGCTCATCTCTCACAGGTCAGGTTAGACAGTGGTACTTATTTTCGGTCCTCTTCAGTAGAAGATGACACCCCAACGATATAAACACTACTGCCAATCTTGTGGCAGACTAGATTTTCACACTGTTCCATAGCTATACTGATTTGCAGCCATAATGACAAGAAGTGAGAAGGAATAATGAAGGTAAAAATTTGATGAAAGATCTGAGATAGAAGGGACCAGTGAAAAACAGAGGGTTCCCATGCTTTCAGTTTCTACTAGTTTACTGCACAGTTTTCAAGGCCGCTTTTCTATCCTTGCAAAAGCCCTGACTTAAGGCTCTTTATGAGCAAGGACTATGCTCACAGTCTCAAGTACAGTAAATCCCATAATACTATAATTTTCTCCAGCATCTTGTACTTTGGGAATTTCAGAAGTGAAGGGTTTACTTTTTGTTTGTTTGTTTGTGGTTTTTTGTTTGTTTGTGTTTGTTTTTGTTTTTTGTTTTTAATTTCATTGTCATAAATTTAAAAAGTGCACTTTAGCATCTTGCATGGCCTTATGTAAAAACCAGATGGGGGTGTTGGGCAGGTGATAATAGAACAAATTTCTTGCTTGAATAAATCCTTTCAGTTTATTTCAAGGAGGCCTTTAAAGGTGTCAGATGACCACAAAGAACTCTGACATAAACCTACCAGGGCAGCGCTACTAGTAACTTCATTCCAGAACCAAACTAACTGCAGTCTTTATGAAAACAGTGCACAGATTTCCTCTAGGTGCCTAGTTTTGGCAGAATTTGTGGATACCTAGACAGGTAAGCAAAATGCATGGCCTCCTGCACAGGGCAGGTACTGCATATCTTTAAAATTAAACAGTATATCCTGTTTTTAGTCTGATATCTCGAGAGGTCTTTGAGCTCAAATGGGAGTGTGGATACAAAGGGTGGATGATTAAGCTCCTTGGTTGAGAAAGGCTGGCTGGAGGAAGCAGAATTTAAGGGATGGGCAGAATATGCTGAGAGTGGGCAAGAAAGCAGAAGAGGCAGTGTGGGACAGAGAGACAGGAATAAAGGTCATTCTACTGTTTAGATAGCAGCTGGAGAAAAGTCAGGAATGATAGATGCTGGGGATCATTGGTCAGTGCATTTGTTCCACTTTTCTACCTGTTAATGCTGGTTTTGAAAATTGAGCAATCCTCCCATTCTGTGTCTGTGTTCCTTGTTCCTCAGGGGCATCATGATTCTCAAGATACTGTTGTTGGACTACCAGGGCTGTTACAACATGATGAATGCAGCCATTTCCTAGCACTTCCGAAAAACAAAATGTTTCTCCTGTGCTATGTTTAGTCTTCTCTGGTGGAATTTCGAGTCTGGGACCAACCTTCTGACCTTTGATAGCAATTCAAGGCAACAGTTGAGAACAATAGGGGTGCTGAAGTATACTAATAATGACAAACTGTTTCAAATATTTGGACCTTTTACAAGGTAGCAAGGTACTCATTTTGTCATAATTTTATGACAAAATTTGACAATACTTTGCCCTTTCAAAGCTGTGAAAATGTTGATCCTAGCAAGCTACAGCCAAAGGAAGATGAAAAGCACTCTTGGTTTGAAATCCTATTTCAGAATGCTTTTGAACAAAATGCACAGGTATCTAATCTGTGTCGTTCCATCTTGTCAGGCCTTACTTTACATCCATTCCTAACTGCTGCTTAAGGTTTTGGAAATACATGCATGTCTATGGATGCATTGAAGTGTATCTCTGTAGAATTAATTGCAAGTGTTTTGTTGCATCTTTGAAAACCTATTCCTTAACTGATATCTGCCCTGCAGTTTCTTTCTTGATGGTGTAAGAAGTCCTGATATGTATCCTTATCTCCTATTTTTTTTGTTGTTACTTTAAATATAATGCAGATGGCAACTACATTCAGGATTTCATTCTACTTACCACATTTCCACAACCCTTGGGATTCCTTCCAAGACCATGCTTTCCACTAGAAACTACCAGGCAAATCTGACCTCTAACACCAAATGTGTTTACAACGGTTACTTTTCCAAGAAAGGAATGTAAATCATCCAGAAGTCACAACTGTCCATCCTGCTGCTAAATTATATTATTTTAAAACTGTTATTAGGACATACTTTGCTTTCTTCATGAGAAGTTTTTCTGAGTCAGGATAGTGCACCAAGATTTCATTGAGTGTTTTCTTGTCCAGAATGAAAAGGTTGGCAAAACCATGAGCCACCACATTGGCAGTCCTCCGATTTCCTCCACCTGCAGCTAATAGGCTGGAATGAAAATAAACATCATCAGTCACAGCGTTACTTGCCCTAGTGAGGAATTTCTTTGCTGGTGTTCTCCATTAAAGTCATTGTAAAGCTCACTTATGGAGCTGGCTGTTATATCCAATGTTCTATAAAGGCCCTCGGCAGATGGGATCAGAAATCCCATCTCAGGAAGGCAAATTGTAACTGTTGGTCAGGCCTATGTAGATGCTGAGGGCTGTGAAAAGTTTTGCTGCATAGAGACATTTCTGCTAAGAGATGCCCACAGTTCAGACTGCACTTGTTTTAGTTCTCGTGTGAACTTGACATTTCCTCAGTTTTATTGCTGAAAATTTTTAGTGTCAGTAGTAGAGCAGCATTGTTTACAGTGAATGAATGATTCTCCCCCAAGGATTTTCATTTTCCTGAGTGAATAACTTTTGTGGGGCTCTAGTTTTCAGTTTTCTCACATACCACATCTCATGTTTGAATGTTGGCAAGTTGAATGATACAGTTTAGGAAGGTCTTTCAGGCTGACAGTTACAAACGTGTCTGCCAGGACAAGAAGGCTATTTTGTTTTGAACATAAGGCATTAGACCAGTTTAGCCAGCAGCAGCTGGCCAGAGGGAGGATATCTAAAAAAAAAAATTAGATGTACAAATAAAAATAAATTGTTCATCTTGCACTAAGCAATTGAAGAGACTTCACTTCTCAGCTGTGCTGATAAGTAAGAGTATTTGCATTTAGCTCTTAGTACTAAAATCGCTATATCACTGTATTCAAGATCTACCCCAAAATGTTTCCTTTAAAGATTTCCCAGTGAATTAATATTTTTAGATAACATTTAGTATAATCTAAGTTTAAAAGTTATTAATAAAATATATTCTGGGCCCCAGTAAACAGGCATTGATACCCATCTGAAGTAATAGTCAAGGATATATAAATATTTGTTTTAATATTAAAGATATTTATAGAACATATTTCTAACTATTGAATCATATAGATAATATATTTAATTTAATAAGAATAGTAGGACACCTCTGCAACTGTGTGTGCAAGGCTATTTTTACATGCCCACGGAGTGTTTTTCTGCAACTCAAGACAGCAATCAATACATGAACTGAAGCTGAAAATGTGGTTTATCATATTCTTTTTAAACAATACTATATGATTCCTCAGATAGAGTAAAACTCTTTGCGCAATAGGAAAAGCTGCTAAAGAAAATTGCAAACACCTTTTGAGCTCTGATGAATCACTTCTCAACAAGTCATTGAACAATCATTTTTAGGCTTTCCTAACAGAAAGCTCATTTTATCAAGGTAGACAAGGACTAACGAGATCACCTTTTTCATTATGGTGATGATGATGGGTGAATTTTGCAGGTAAGGCAGTCTTTGCTCAAACAGAATCGTCTTTGACGAAGGACAATGTTATGTACTTCGGCATTCAATCTGGTTTGGTTAGTGTGTTAAGAGTTATATGACCAAATTTTTTAAAACAGACACATTTGCCTTGCAGTGGTTCTTGGTAATGTAATATCTATATTAATTACAAAATTTGCTTTTTTTTACCTAACGCATTTACTCCAGTTGTGAGCCTGAAATGCTGTAATATTAGGACAAGTTGATAACATTAGAATTGTTTTGCTAGCAAATTAAATTCCAAGCTATAAATTTGTCAAAGTGATGACTCAGCTTATCTATTGTTTTTGTAGCTGATCTCTGTAGGAAGCTGCTGCTAATTGAAATTGGGGAATGGCTTGTGTTATCAGCTGAACGTGCAGGGTTGTGGTGGCTCAGCTGGGCACCTATGTGCATGTGAGGAGAACTGGTAAGTCAGGAAAGGGAAGTAGGTCTGGATCTTTCTTCTGAGAAGGATGTCAAACTCCAAAGGGCAGAGCCCATCAAAAAGCAGCAGCTACAACTTTGAGGACTAGTAAAATGTTGTTGTAACTGGATTTCTCTTGTTCTGAATTGTCTGTGCTGATGGGCTCTCATTAAAGCAACAATCTGTTTGCTTCTGATTCTGAAATTATTTTACTCCCCTAAACTGATATTATCCATACAGGAAAGTTGCAGTGAGGGTAAAATGTTAATAGGAACTCCTATTACTTAATCCCTCTCTGTAATAATTTTCAAGGATGAAATTGGCAAGGGACATGTTTGATTGTTACTCTTGCATTGGCTTTCTAGTATAATTCGGGGAATTTTTTGGAAATAAACCGTCTTTATTTTCTTCAATTCCTTTGCCCCTGGAGACTTTCAAGCATCATTAACATGCATTTTGAGCAGAGTAAGATTAAATAGCAAGCATCTTATAAATCATGTACCTAAACCACTCAGAAGGAAACTGACATCTTTCTCTGAACAAATCTTGAATTGGAAATCAGAAGGAAATCAGCCTGATAGCCGGTTATAACCATTATGAAGTGAGAGGAAAACTTGGATGTCCTAAAACAAGTAGTACGTAATCCATTAAAGAATATTTTTTTCCGTTTGCTGGTGGTATTCTGTATTCAGAAGACCTTGAAAAAATGTATATAGAAAGGCACAATACAAACTCATTATTTTCTAGCACCTTGCCACAAGGAAGAGCATATCTCTACTGATACACTTAGTGCATCATGTCTGCCAGTTGCTGTGGTTTTTCTTCTCGAGTTTATCCACTGCCTGACATTTTATATGCAAATTACATGTGTCTGACTGGGTTTGCAGTTGCAGTAGGTCAGTGATGAATAAAACAAGACTAGAAGTGTAGCGTTGTAGCGTTGCTGTGGGTTTTGCTGGCCATATTGGCAATTATGTAAAGAGTAACACATACTGGGAAATGAATCTTTAAAGGTCGTTGTGTGGTTCTCACATGGAAACAAGTGCTCACCTGTGTTAGATCAAAAGTGTAAAAATCCCTTCTTTGTTTTAAAACCAGCAGTTATCATTTCTCAATTTAAAATACCAGGTTCTCATTTCAAATACCAGACTAATAAATAATTGAAAACCATGTGTGTGTTACATATGGGGGCTGCTTTAGCTTTTTCTTCTGTCCTTTCATTATTCAGCCCTTATTGATGAGTTTGTTTTCAGTCTTTCTGCATAACTTACAATACAGCCTTTTGTTTGGAGGCTTTGCTCAGGTAATTATATTGTTACACAAAGAATTACCTTCCAAATAACCTTCTCAAAGAGCTGATATAATTTCACTTTCCCACTTAATGAACAAGTTCTGTAATTATGAGATATATCAGATGTTTTCCACTTTAGATCTAAGCAAGTTCTGTACGCACATCACTAGATAAACAGGAGTGTTTCCCCTACTACAAAGGGACACACAACTAGAGGACAAATGTAAACCTGGCACAGAACTGATTATTGCTTTTCAAAAGGCAGATTAAAGCTACCAGCAAGAGGATTAACAATAACAGGAAGACAGCTGGAAGAAACCAAGAATCCAATTTATCACATGCAGCAGCACATTTATTTTATTACTTTTCCTCAGGCCAACCTCAGCGGGGGGTGCAGTGCCTAAAAACTAGCACTTGATTGGCTAAATGGGGAACATAGCACATAAGTGTTAATGGATTTTGCATAGAAAGTACATGCAGAATATGAAAACCATTTGTAGCCATCAGAAAAAAAATCTCATCTGGATAAATTCAGACAAAAAAACCTGATCTATCCACCTTTTTCTTGTCTTTTATGCTCTTAAATAAATAATTTTTTGAATTAGAATGTCTGATTTTCAGCAATTTAATCCCTACTTCAGCTCCTAAATGAACTATTTTTAGTTGCTATTTTAGATTTTTGTATCTGTTTTGTTGGAAATTAATTTTTGTCTTTGCCATCTGCTGTTTAAGGGCACCTAGTCTTATTATACACACAATAAAATGCATTTGGTCCTCCTATATTTCAGGCAGCATAGCAGGGAGATGTGTTAGATCTTTAAAATGCTAAAGAAGAAATTTGTCTGTATATCCCTGTGTTCATTGATCAAAACACTGGTCTCAGATCTTATGCTATTGATCACTGATGTAATGATCACTTAGATTTTCCTTCACTTAACTGCATCTCCTTGCTCAGTGTTCTCTTTGTTGATCTACCCACTTTCTATCCTCCCCATGATAGCTGTCATGCTTACCACAGAGAAGTTAAGCAACCATTGATTATTTGACAAGTTCTAAAAAAAGTATTAAAAATAGTGATGGACCTACCTGATCTCCCCAAATACGGCTCCTGCTCTTAGTGTAACCAGGACTTTGGTACCATCAGGGCCTCCAAGGACTTGAACTTCACCCTGTTTGATGATGTACATCTCTCTGCCAATCTCTCCCTGGGCATACAAACACATGAAGGATCCATGTTTTAGCAGTGGTTTTTGTTGTTAGAATAATATGGCAGGTTCTTCTTTAAATATCTTTCTACTCTCTCACAAGCAGAGGGTGTACCAGCATAATGAGGCAAAACAACAATTTAGTTTTAAAAGTGAAAAAGTAGCAGCAACAAAGCCAGGACTGAAAATGTAGGGACTTGCACTTCCTATCTCTTCACTTGGTCCTCCAAGCTTGCATGCACCATCTCCTTGGAGAACATACATCCAAGGGGATGGGTTCCAACATTCCCTACTACATGTTGCAGCGTTAATAAGATTGCTATGGTTGTTGGTCACATAGAAGATTTAGGCAAGTGAGAGGCCTTTTAGCTCTGAATCAAGCTGTAATAAGTTGATACTTCAATTTCTCATAATCCATCTTTGTAAGAACTGTTTGCATCAGACTGCAGTATCAAGACATTGAGTCTGTTACTGTGCTTTATTGTCTCTGTTGTGTCAGAGACCTAGCTGTAGTCTAAGATCTTTCATGCTGTGCATTGTATAAGCAAACACATCAAACTACTCTTCCACCCTTCTCAGCCAACAGCAATTCTGGGATTGGTCTTTGAAGGGACACACTTGATCCTTCAGTGTATTCACAAATGTTTAGCTTCTACACAGTGGAGTCGGTGGAATTAGCCCAGCATTCTGGAGGAGGATTGTACGCTTAACTCTTGCAGGGAGCAGGACCTTAGTGAACACGTTGGACCAGGACTTCTAAAGACAAGTTAAGGGGTTCTGATGGTCACTTCTGGATGTGATAGGACCTGTAGGTCACTTGCCAGAACAGTAATGGTACGGATTACTATTCATCCCCCCAAGCTTTAATTGCATCTTGCTTTGCCCTGTGTTTACATCCCTTCTGGAAAGGGACTTGGGCTCACGGGTCAGAAGCTGAGCTGTTTTCTTGGGAACTAACTGTCTGGCCAGGTTTAAGCCAAAATGCTGAGACAAGATAGACATCTTTGCTAAGAGACAGTGTGACAGCATTCCGCTGGAAACCTGGAGATGGCTCAGAGCTGTGAGTGAAGGTAGAGGAGATCCTGCTGGAAGGAGCTTTATGGGATTCGGTGTATTTTCTACATTTTTAGATAATTCTACTTGAGAGTGTCTGAGTACACAAATGAAGCACAGGCAAAGCATCATAGACTGAGATCTGTAGGCTGGGTTTGTATGTATAGAAGTATAGAAACATTAAGTTTGATCCATTTTAAATGTTAAAATTTCATGAGGTATCATTAGATAAGCCATATTTACATTAAATACTTTCCCATATTACTATAATTTCATGTTTGGTAATGTAAGTAATAAAATCCATATTGTCTTGTTCTAGACTGAAATTTGAGAGCAGATTTGTTGTTATTACACAGAGTAGCTTAATTAATTTTATGCTTTCTAATTCAGTCAGGATTAATTTTATTTAAAGGACATTTTTGACCGATATCTGAACTCTTCTTCTAAAATACATTATATAATTCTTATTTGAACAAGGCAAGAATGCTCACCTTTTTGCAGACAAAGTCACCAGGTAAATACACAATGGATTTCAACCTCAGCAGCATGTCATATATCATCTGGGTATCACAGCCCTGTTAAAATAGAGTTGATCACTCTGCTAATTCAGTATTAAAAGTGACTATTAGTGCCCCAAAAGCCAACAATACAGGAATGACCCAGGGATTCCATGAGTGGAATGCAAACTCAAAACATCATAAAGAGCGGCTATTAGAGCTGAGAAAAAACTGAAAGAGCTGGTTTTTCAAATACTCATGAAGTTCTCTGTGGGTTGAACATATCTTCATATTTTTACAAAGTGAGTTTCTGTATATCTAGATTTTCTGAGGAAGCTCAGTGTTCAGAGCTTTATGTGTCCTTTATGGGAATTTTATGTTGCTTTTGTTTGTTTGTTTGTTTGTTTGTGTGTTTTTGATTGGTTGGTTTGGGGTGGTTTTGTTTTGTTTGTTTAGTTTTCTTTTGGTTTTTTGGATTTTTTTTACTGATCCAGGGGAAAACAACAGATTCTGTCAATTGTTCATATGAATCTATGAATTCCATGTCTTCGGCAAGTGTAGAAAAACTGTACAGCCATGTAATGTTTCAACACATATATCATGTGATTTCTTGCAAATATCCTAACAAGAAAATTTGCTGTGTATACTTCTAAAAACTCAGGGTCTCCTTGCTTTTGTCCTAGAAATTAAATTTTAAGTACACATTTAGATTGTAGCTCTGGAAAACTACCATGGTAAGTAAAGAGAAAGCTCCTTTGCACAAAAACTGGCTATGATGCAGCTTTCCCTACACCAATGTTATTGCCAGAACACGTAGCATGGATGATCTCTCAGGCAGACCTGGATGGCTACTGCCAGGTGGACTGTGTTAAAAATTAGGTTATCCTTTGTCTGACACTTGAGATTAGTTATGCTCTGAACTCACTCACAGTCTGACCATACCATCAGCTATAGTATGTCGTCATAACAGGACTTTGTCTTAATCTCATTTGCTTTCTTTAAAGATCACTGCCTTGACACAAAAGAAATCCAAATGTGGGCACTTGGGTTTGTTCTGACATCTCCATTCACTGAGACATTTCTTAGACTTATTTTGCCTTGCATCCTAACAAACATGTACTTAAGTGTTGCAAGATGTACAAAACAAGGTTTCTGTATGGAATATCACATATTTCTGCATTGTCCTGTAAAACTACTTGCTTTGAATAAGTCCACTTTATTGACAATGGCAAAGTTCACATCAATTGCGACGGCCAATTGCATTTTGGTTGGCATCTGCTCCAGTAATTCTGATTCATCTGAAAAAAAGAAAAAAGACAAATGAAGGAATGTCCACAAAAATGAACAAAAATAACTCAATGGAGTTAATCTAACATTTACGAGTTCAAGAGAGGAAGCAGCTAATATGCTTTTACTAGGATGCTTAATATATCTTGTCAAAAATTACCAAAACATTGTATTAATGGATAGAATTTGTGAAGTAGTAAGAATCATATTGCTTTGTAGTTTCTTTCTTTTCTAAAGTAGGTTGAGCAGCCTCCTTTCACTTCCTACATGCAATTCAGAAAAGTAGAAATGTGAATTTCATTTCACCCTGTATCTGTATCACTACAACCCCTCTCTCTCAGATATGCTAAGTAACTGGAACTGGAAATCCTCACCCAGCATTCCTTGAGAGTCCCATGTGTATTCATACCAAGTTCGAACACGATTTTGCACCAATTTTGGAATAGAATAAGTGTTCATATAGGAGACAGTGTTGTCCACACAGGAACGAAAGTAGTTCTGCCCTGCTGTTGCTGCTCCAATTACGTCTCTCATCTGCAAACATCAATTATTGTTACTACACATTTCAGCAAAAATAGTTTTGATTTTAATATCTTGTCAGCAGCATATAAAAATAATGTAATACTTTTTGCAAAATCATTGGCTAATTATGCATTTGGCTGCATATTTTGAATAGGTGCTTCATCCGCTTTTTCAGAAACATTACAGATTTAATCTGATTGTCCTGGAAAGTGTAAAATGATTTTAGAGGAATCATTTCTGGGTTTTAGCTTATCCTTCTGTCTTGTATTTCTGGACATGGATGAAAATTATAGATAATACTTTTCTTAAAAATCCATAGTAAATCTACTCTGCACTTGGCATGAAATGAAAGTCAGAAGTGAAGCAAACGGGGCTGAATTTTTGTAATAATGTCATCTGACACCACTAGAACTAAGATTGTGCCACTTTTTAAATGGTTAAGAGATCAGTCCTAAGCTCTGAGAGTTGAAAGGTGACCTTAAAATTTTAAGTGCAGGAACATCATTTAACATTTCGACTCAAATGTAGTTCAGTTTTTAGAAAGTGGATGAGTTAATGTTCATAGATATTCCTTCTTCAAAAGAATAAGTATTCAGATGTGATTTTAGTGAAATAGCTTCATGTGGTGGCTGCCAAGGATTAATGTGCCGTGGGCTGAATTTTGCTCTTTTTTACAGAGATGCAATTGATTGCAATGGGAATAACAAACTTTAGGCAAATGTGCTAAAGCAGGAATAACTCAATAATTTTAGGGGTTCTTTGTAAACAGGAATTATAACAAACAAACTGCAGTGAAGCAGTTTGTGTGTTAAGGTTTAAAATTTGAGACTGCAAATGACTGCACTGGTTAGAAAAAAGTGATCTGCAGAATTTTCTTGGGGAAATGAGGCTTTCATTTATAGTTACAACAATTTAGGGAAAAATTATAAATATGCAAACTCTGAAGTTTAATTCTATATACTTGAATACAATAGTTTTCCAGAAGAAATATTTTATATGCATGCTTTGTTTTATTTTTGGTAATTCTGGTTTGTGGAGGAATTTTAAATCCTATAAGGAAGAATCTCTTTAGTGACAGTTACCCCTTCTTGCAGTTCCAAAGAGCAAGAGACATATGCAATCTATAACTGCTTGACTGAACTTTTCAAATGCTGTATTCAAAATAAGAATTCAATTTCAATTTTTCCCTTCCCTTCCTTTTCATTTTAGAACAAGCATGGACAAATCAAGAAGTCTGGAATGGTTTTTGCAGAAATTGATAAGGCACAGCCTCACACAGAAACCTCAGCATTTGTTTTTCTGTGGGCAACGTGTTTTAAAACCTATGGATCTAAAGCCCAAGTTTAATAGTTTCAAACCAGAAATATTTCAGCTATATTCATTTGGAAATATAACTGATTTGCTGTGCTATGGGCTTTTGTTTTCCCTCCTGCCAAATGGGAACCAAGAGAAATAGAAACTAGTTAGTTTTCAGATTGACAAATATATTATGATATGTGGAAGAGATCAGAATTCTAGTTTCACAAAAATCATGGGATTTCCATTAACAGAATCCTATTGGTAGTAGTACTGAGCATGACTTATTCAACAATTACAATTTTTATTTCACATTTAACAGTATAATGTGAATGTCAAGGAATTGTCTTCTTGGCTGTGAGTTAGGAAAAAAAGAATGAACTATACATAGTTTCAAGAGTGATCTGTGTTGTGCAGAGTCTTGGCTTTTAATCAGTTTGTATGCAAAAGTGCTACAAAAGAGAGAACTGATTAAACACATGCATTTATCAGCAAAATAAGTATGTTTGACATTAAAATAGAGGGTGGAAACTAAACTTTTTCCCAGAATGAAACTCCATTAAATTGAGTATATAATCACTACATTACAGTAATTTGAATACAACTTGTTATTGATTGTTTTATGTACCTGACCAATTAAGCTGGAGAAGACAAAGACGCCCATGAAATAATTCAGCAGTTGAAAAATTATCTCAAACAGTGTTTGTGGTTCTGCAAGGCCACCGATGGTGATTAAACTACGAACTGCCCAGTAATAACACCTCAGGTACCTGTGGATACAAACAGCATTTTGAAGTTAAGCATATGCCTACATAAGTTGGGCCTTTCAGTGATGCTTTTCAGTTCAATAGACTTTCAGAATTTCGTAAAGGGTTATGAATTTCTAAATGGTATAGTTGTGTAGGTCAGGTTAAGCTGAATGTTCTCGCTGACAGCAAAATAAGAATGTGTGGGAAATGCAGCTCTAATTTACTGTTCTTTGGTAACTCTACGTAGCATTAAAGGCTTGTATATAAAAGTGCCAAGGTGGACATCACAGTGTTAGAATGCTACCAGTGAAGAGGGTCTACAGCAGTGTAAAAGTATTAGAGATTTCCCAGTCTCTCTGTAGCAGCACACTAGATGCTCAACCACCTGAAGGTCCCTTTCAGGACTTTCACTTGACAGTGCAAAGCCTTATGGTGGGAATGACAAATGCAATATTGTTCTTCTTGTGTCAATTTCCACCCCTTTTACTGTGCTGGTCTTCCTCCCACTCTGCGTCTGAGCACCCTTCATTGGCTCTACCTCCTGGGTTGTGTCAAACAAGTTACATATTTCCACAAGCTGTGTGTTAATCCAGCTTCTCCAAACTGCTTCACTAATTCAGCACTGGAAGGTTGACTCCTCTATTAACATCTCCTAGCTGCTTGTCTCCACAACTCCTCCTGTCACCTTAACAAACTCTTTCTTGCCTTTTTCACTACAGAGCCTTTTGCCTTCAAGTCATGTACTAGTATGATAACACAAGTTTATGAAAACAGCAAAGGACCTGGACAGAATGCTTTAAAAAAGTGCCTTGGCATCGCTAAAATTCTGGTTTAAATTTCATCCTAGAACATGGTACCACAAACAATGCAGCATTGCAGTGGGGAATAACTTGTTCAAATCATTGTCATGAGAATGCTGTCATTTCCTTCTTTTCTGAGCAAACAAGTAATTGGTTTAGGTATATTTTTAAAAGTCTGCTATTATTTATTATTTAGAATTTGACTTCCTAGGTCTCTGTACAATCAGACTTCAGCTTTGCTGGTGATTAGGAGTGGAACTTCCTTTCCCTTAATTTTGAAGTGGGATATTCTATTATTTCAGCTGTGGTTACTGCTTCTGAAGCAATGATGATTCCTTATGTGTGTTGAATTGTATTGAGTTTTAAATAATAATTAAAAAAAAAACCCCAAACAACCACCCCTAAACACTAAGACATAGAAGAAATACTTTTGGAGATAAGTTTGTTTTGAAATAGAAAGTCCCACACACATCTTTTCATGCCTGCTCTGAACCTGAGGCCACCTGGTCTGCTTGCAGACCTTAGGTGTATATTTTATTTAATGGCCTCCACTTTCAGACTCATCTCTTTTTAAGATATGAACTCCACTGTAATAAGAGGTTCATGTAATAATACCACTGCAGGGTCAGTTTTGTGCAAATAAGAGAAAATAAACTCACAATAACAACCAGTTCCAATGACGTTTGTTTTTTCTTAAATCACTTGAAAGTGTTTTCAAGTTTTTCACCTAAAATATAAGGCTTTACCAAGCAACTGATTTCTGTTTTTCGTTACATTTCTTTTTTTCTTAGACTTCTGTAGTATAAGCAAATAATAAGAAAAATACTCAGGTCTGTTTTGGAAGAATTACAGATTTAAGCATAAAATGATACTTCTAGCTTGGCTGAGGGGAATTATGTAAAGCATATTAATTTCGTATTGATTTACTATAACTGAGAATGCTGTGGTGCTTGAAACATGTACAATTGGGTAATATAAAAGTAAAGAAATTAACATTACTTCTGTGCTAGTTACTTTAGGAAACAAAAGTAATTAAGCAACTCCCTCACCCGCAATGACTCTGCGTGCCGAGTTTGCAAACTCCACCATGATAGACAATATCATCTGTATTCTGGGAATGTCTACAAAGAATGAAAGCAGCTCCTCAGAGGAATTTAGAGGTCACATTCTTCTTTGCAGTGTTGTATGTCCAAAATGTGAGATTTTTTTATATCTGCCTACAGCTTTCTTAAGATCTAGGTAATACACTGTATTCTTCTGTAGTTTTACTTCAAAAGAAACTTTCTATTGGCAAAGGCACATGATATTCTCTATCTCTTAGGCACAGGTTTTCTCCATTTATGCATTTTTGTTTTTATTTTAATCTGAAATAGAAGTTGCACAGTTGAAATACAGAGCAGCTTTTTTCTTCCCTAAGAAGGGGAGAAATGAGATTGTAAATTTTGTTTAAGGACAGCCAGAAAAAACAGACTCCTATTTCAACAGTATTAGCAGCTCTGCTTCCTATAAGCATGTGTCTGGAAACCATCACTGTTCACTATACAGCTTACCAGCCTGCTATAAAATTACTGTTGAAGTAAACAACAGTCATGAGACAAAAAAGGGATTTTTCCCTCTGCACATCACAGGGAGTTTGTTTATCCTTCAGGCAATCAAACTACTAGATTTTTCCCTCAAAAAATCCTAGGTATGAAAACATTCAGAAAAACTGCAAGTAAGATACCTTGTAATACTATGCCAACAGAAATATCTTTTTCAGAAAAGTCCATTTCAGAATATACTAAACGTCTTTCGTGGTTTTGCTTCGTGTAGGTAAGTCAAGTCTTCGTACGTGTCTCTCAGCTTTTAAGGTGATATTCACATATTCATTCCAGCCCAGAGAAGCATTTTTTCAGGGCCATCACATTTGACTCCTCTCAGATTACAGCCAGGATGGGTTTAAGCAGAGTGAAGAAGCAGCCTTTATAAACTAATGACTTCCTTCTTGGTACCTCTTCTAGAGTGACATGTTCATCGGGTGCCTGTGGGTCTGATGATCTCACACACAACTGAGCAAACTATAAAGCTTTTACCTAAAAAGTATGGCGGTGGGTAGCAGGTCTGAAAGTCTGACACATGGGCTGGGCTGTGCATTCACAGCTTGTCTGGAGGCACAAAACTATCTCTGCATAGCAAGCACTGTGGTCGTGACACATCACACCTATTGCAAGAGCAGTGCACAGCTGATACCCAGGAGACACATTTCAAGGTTTGCCAGTCTCACTGTGCATTGGGCAATGCATACCAAAGGAGTGGAGTTGTTCTAGACACATACAGTGACCATTTTCTGGGACTTACAGATATCCACTTAGTCTGTGCCCAGAACAGGAAGGCAGCAAGCTACAGAGAAGCCTCATTGGGATGCAAATAAATGTCTTCAATTTGCCAAAGAATTTTACATATTGCTTGTGGATGACTTGCAAACAGCAGAAGTATACCATGAGCAAAGTCAAATGATTTGTTTTGCCTAAATTTACTGCTGACCTGGAGGGTTTGTGTGAGAATTTCAGCTCCCTAGTTTTAGTTTCTGTGTGAACGGTGATGAAAGAGAGGTATTTCCTTGGGACAATTCAGAACAATGACATTACATTGAATCCCTTAGAAAGGATTTTTCCGTTTTCCTCAGGAATTAGAGAGATTGATCTTTTACTTAGGTAGATAACCTAGATTGTAAATAAACACATATAGTTTAAATTGTCCGCTTAAGAGACCTACCTTTTCAACATCCTGCTGCTGTCCTTGCATAGACTCTACACTCTGGTGTTGCATCAGTGATGCGGTGCTTCTGCGTGAGGAGAGGCTGAGGTCTTCCCTACCTCAAGATCACGAGTGCACTTTTAATGCTGGAAACACTCTGTGTGGCTAATCTGGGTATGTTGCAGGGAGGTAAAGCTGACTGCCTTTTACACCTCAAGTCAAAGGCTTTGACTGAAGTGCAGGAGATCTCAAATCTTGAACTGACACTAACACTTTAGAGTCTGGACAAGAACTGGAAAAGAATAGAGCTTACAGAAATTTGCAGAAGAGCTACTTTGATAATTTTGCTTGTGGTTTGAATGCTGTGCATAGCTGTTAGTTATAGATTTAGTTCACCAGCTAGTGTGCCTGTTCAGGAACATGTATGTAATCAAACTGATAATGGAAACTGCTGTCTGTTAATTCTTTTTAGCCCGGAAAAGGAAAAAAAAGAAATCCTAGGAGTGTTGACATTTTTAAGAACTGGTTTTGGCCATAACTAGCAATAGTTCATGGACACAGCAGGGATTCTACATAAAGCATTAACGCCACTAAATCAGTGCCAGATCATTTTCTGTGAGTCAATGTAGTCTGAGACAGCTAGAATTTTGATTTACTTGTCAAACTGCTTACCGTCATTTTCTAAAATTAGCTAAGCAGCTATGTTTGCCTAATCTTCTTTCTGAATATGTTCCCATTCTTTGTGAGACTATTGGCATCTTTTGCTTCAAATATTGTCAACCCTGAATGCTCTGTGGAAGCAAATTATATGTTCACTGCTGTGCCATAATATTTGCTGCAGTACTAGTCATTTTTCCTGGCAAATTGTTCTTAAGTCTGCTTTCCAAGTAAATGAATATACCTACAAGTATCTTTGCTGATAAGTTTAAATTCACATTGCATTTCCAATTATAACCAATGTTCACAACGATGCCTCTCTGGGTGAAAAAATCCTCAAACATTTGGTGATTAGATTTTATGGCATGTCTAATTCTCTAAGGTGATGACTATCCCATACAGTCAGCACTTTCTGTTAGTGGGATAGAAAGCTGTACTTTATGAAATGCAGCTCATTGTGGAGTACTCTTTGGGGTTCCGTGTTCATGGCACTATATATTACAGTATAAGTTAGATACAGGCAAAAGAATAAAGTCATACATTCACCAATCAGTTGTCAAGATGAAGTAGATTAATGGCTTAATTAGGTGTACATGGATATATCATAGAATCATTGAATGGTTTGGGTTGGAAGGGACCTTAAAGATTTTTCAGTTTCAACCCCCGTGCCATAGGGAGGGACACCTTCCACCAGACCTGGTTGCTCAGGGCCCCATCCAGCCTGGCCTTGAACACCTTCATGGATTGGGAGTCCACAGCATGTCTAGGCAGCCTGTTCCAGTGCCTTACCACCCTCATAGTAAGGAATTTCTTCCTAATACCTAAACTAAATGTGTCCTCTTTCAGTTTAAAGCCATTCCGCCTTGTTCAATCTCTGCGTGCCCTTGTAAAAAGTCCCTGAGCAGCCTTCTTGTAGGCTCCCCTTTAGGTACTGGATGGTGCTGTAAAGTCTCCCCAGTGCCTTCTCTAGGCTGAGCAGCCCCAACTTTCCCAACCTGTCTTCACAGGAGAGGTGCTCCAGCCCTGTGATTAACTTAGTGGCCTCCTCTGGACTCATTCCAACAGGTCAATGTTTCTCTTGTGTTTGGATATTTGGATATCCAAACAGGCATTTTATTTCAGAATCTCAGTTTAATGCAGAACTTGTATATAATTTTTTTATCATTGTTTATAAAATAAATCTGCTCTAAATTCAATGTGATTGCAGTGTGACTTCATTGAGAAATTTTTTTTTTCTCCTCATGGAAGAGGTATCACAAAATATTAAAAACCCTGGAAACTGCAAGGGCACAACTGCATTGTCTGTGGTAAAGCCAATAAATAATTTCTACCCATTGCTTCTCTGAGCAAAATGGGAAATATTTTTCTCTGTGAAAAACCGGTAATTCTTTCTTGTCTGTTCTCTAGACTGTTCTGAAGAAGCACTAAAAACTTTGAAGACTGAGTAAACTCTCTACTTTCAGAGTTTTCAGGTTTCTTAGTCTTATGTACCTTATTTTTTGGTTATGAGGCAAGTATTCCCAAGAATTACATTAACAAAAAATATCTATAATGGAAATTGCTTCTGCATTTTTCTTGTCAGATTTCTGGAAACCTTGATCCTGCAAATAAATATCCATCTCTAACTTCACTTACATAAGTGGTCGCACTAAGCTCCATGACCCTGCTTGCACATGTCTGACTGCAGAACTCAAGGTGTGTATTTTAGTGGTGTGTGGAAACTTCAGATATGCCATTTTTTTTAGAGAGATAACCCTACTTATTAAAAATCAGTGCTCCTTTACACAAAGTGTATTTTGCTCTCAAAGGCTATTTTCTTATCCTTCGAGATAGTGACTTGACACCAAACTCCTGAAGTCTGACAAAACTACAAACAAGAGGAGCACATCTCCAAGAGAAAGGTGAAAAGTTGTTTAGAAGGCAATTTATGACAGCAGTAGGATACTGTATGTGGTTTTGCAAGGAATGTAATCAAAGAATAAATTGAGCTTCTGTGGCCTTACTTATATTACAACATTTTAAAGAAATGAATGTTCATACAATTGAAACTACTAGATATATCTTTATAAAACTACACACAGAATATATTACGACTTTGCTGTTTTCTCTTCCTCTCCATCATCTTAATAAATGTTCCTTACTTGGCACTCAACCAGTGCTGTCACAAGGAGTTTATGGAAAATTGTGCCAATATCCAATTGTTTCCCCTGAAGACACTCTGCCACATGTTTAAGCATGACCTTCTCAAAAGATCAGAATTTTTTCAGACCAATCACCATGGTGTAGAGGGACAAAAATGTTTCACTTCAATGACACAATGCTGTGTGGCAGCAAAGAAACTCCCGAAGTATCCCTGTGTTTCCTTTGAGGGATTGCTATACAATTCTTCCGACAGTTCCCATGTGCATATGCAATCAGTAAGTTTAATTTATGACCCTTGTTGCTTTCTAAATGTTTAATTAAATTAGTACTTAACACTGACTCATAAACCTATAAAAGCTGAAAGTGGTGAACTAATTATTCACTGCACCTGCCCTCCAAATATGTGTTAGTATTGAAAGCTGCTAATCAGCAGTCATGATGCTTGAAGTTTGCTATCCAAGTACTTTAAATTAAAAGCATACTCTGCAAGCAGTGGCATGGGAGAAGGACGGGGAAGCAGGAAGGAGCAAAATCAACAAAAATCTCCTGCAAAAGAAAAGGACTTACATGTTCCCTTCGCCATCATACACCCATCTAGTGCTGCCAATTCCTTCGTAGTCTGAAGCCCAATAATACAGGCATGCATTAATGTGCAAGATAAACAGCAAGTATCCAGTTGTTCGAATGACCCTATAAAAGTCAACAGATTCCAGTAAAACAACTTACATTTTTCCTTTTTTAAAAATATAGTTCCCATTAATTTTCTGGTTGAACAATGTTAATGTTAAGCACCCACTAAGTAGTTCTCCACCTGTATTAGTTCTATGAAAAAATAGCTGGCAATTACCCATCTCTCACATCTGTCCAAGGTCAAATAAATATCTTTCCTAGAATATTTGACATGGGGTAATTTTTAAATTATGGTTGCCTGAGGAGTTTATAGTCCGCTTCTCAAATGGCTATGAATATTTCCAGAAATTTGAAGCTATATTAATGAGGGTACAGGGTGAAAAATAATGTGTTTCCCAAACTCCATCCAAGATAGGCTCTAAACTTGTGAACCAAAGCCAAGAAATGTCTGATGTCAGAAGCTAACTGCTTTACAAGACCCGTAGTAGAAAGCCTGCAGTAGATCCTCTAAATAGTATGATTTAGTCACTACAGCAGGAGTTATATCATTCCTAATCCCAGTTCTTATGCTTATGGCCAGTTCTTTGAAGAATACCAATGATGAACTACTTAAGCACCAAGCAGCTTTCTGTTTAATATAATAATGATCTCATTGTATATCCTCTGCTCAGTGCATGGGGATCAAAAGAAATAGCTCCTGGATTTAGATCTCTATTGAAATATTCATACAAGCAGGGCATAAATAAGCAGGAAAAGTGCAGGACTTGCCTAAACACAAGCTAATAGTTAATGAGTTTATCTGGTACAGCTAGAATTCAATGCAGTATGCAGTACAGAATAACTGAGTAAGTGGTTTTATGAAAATTTAATAAGATCTAACTAATAATGTTTGGGTCTATAAACAAAGTTAATGGGAGATCATATCTCTGTGGTTGCTTCATTAAGCACTCCTTCATTGCTTCTTCAGGTACCTTTGCATGCCCTCCTTGGCCTCTCCGTGCCGTTCGGTAATCTACCTAAGTGTACTCTTCTTCTCTATGATGCTCACAAATGAATGCTATTTCTCTGTTTAAAAGTCAGTGTGCTTCCAGGACAGCTCTGTTTAGGATTGCAGGCTATAGAGGACAGCAGAGAACTCTGGTGATCTGGTAGTGTTGCAATATTGCCCATGCTAGGTCTTCTGTTCAAGTCTGAATCGATGAAAGTGGACTCCTGAGGACTGAGTGAAGATTTCGGAAACCTTTGCTATGTTATATTTCTCTAGACATATGTGGAATCTATCACAATGAGAAGATAAGATAATTCTTGCTAGCTCTATTCCTACAAACTCAGACTAATTAGTTTGAGAAGAGAATCCCCGCAGGAATATCCACTTGCTGTGTAGAAGCTTAGTTTGATATTATCTAGTTAATTGGTGCCTTGTTGCTCAAAGTGTGACTATAGCAGTCTCAGACCAAAGCAAGTTGCCACATTAAAATAAAATGCAGTAGTTTGCACAAACAGACTTGGTTTTTTTTGATTTTTCGCTCCTGCTTGTACTCTTCTTCTATATAACTACCTCTGTTCTCCATTTATCAATGAGCAAAACTGGGAGTCAGTGTTTTCTGAAGTATGAATTAAAAAATAGATTCACTTTGTAGTATTTAGATTCTGCAGTTTACCTTCTGCAAGGGATTTATTATTGGAAATCTGAGTGGGCCTTTGACCAGGAAGCAAAGACACAAGCAGCAACACATAGTTGTGGTTCTCAACCAAAATCATGCTAAAAATCTCTGACAAGGCAGAAGTGCTTTGCAGAATATCTGGCTCTGTCTTTCCAGCTACCGCATTCATTTTACAGGACTAGTGAGATCTTGCTCTGTGTGT
This sequence comes from Melanocharis versteri, assembly GCA_013397845.1. Lineage (NCBI taxonomy): Eukaryota > Metazoa > Chordata > Aves > Passeriformes > Melanocharitidae > Melanocharis > Melanocharis versteri. The sequence continues at coordinate 129,678 of VZTG01007625.1, forward strand.
CTTAGCCTTTCTAAATGACCACCTTTCCCATTTTTTGACATGTAAATAAAATCACAATCTTCAACGTTGGTCTAGCTTGAAGATATACATATCCCCTTCTCAACTTGTCCTTTGAATAATCATTTCCCATTCCATATTTTGATAGTGTGAAACTCTGTCCCTTGAAAAACTGTTTATTTGGATGAAGATGAGTTTTAAATTTGTTCTTATTTCTTTGAAATCCATATAGACACAACAGTATTGTTGCATACAAACTAATTACTTGATTCAGAATTATCTGTATTATTATATACTATCTAAATTATATATACTGTATCTCCCAATACTCACTGCAAGTATTATAGGAGACACAGAAAAATCATTGAATTATGAATCCAAAAAGCAAAGAATGCAATGTAGAAAATAATTAATTTAAAACCAATTAATTTTAAAGCTTATTAACATTAGAAAAAGTTAAATGCCATAAGCAGATGAAGGTCCATTTTTTTAAATGAAATTAGAAACTGGAGAAGGCAGAGATTCAGAAATGGACAAGAAATTTCTTCATCTTATGGAAATTCAGTCCTCTCTTGAACCAAAAGAATTAAAAAAAACCACCAACCAACCAAACAAGCAAACAAAAAAAACCCAACCAAACAAAAAAACCAAACCAAAACAAAAAAGCCTAGATCAAACCACAAGGGAATCTTCAATAAGTGAAAAGAAATAGCAATAAGAAGTTTTGTGAAGGTCAGCATCTCAAAAATATTTTAGTAGAACTTTCAAACTTTTAAGGTTTTTTTATTTTACAGGTACATGAAAAAATGAAAGAGATGATGTTTGAAACTCCTTTTGAAATTTACCTTGTTTTTAAATCTCATAAAATGCCTCATTTGAATGTATTGATATCAAATGTACTGTTTAAGTGCAATAATCTCTGAAATACAGTAAGATGGCAACCAATATATTTCTGCAGCACCAACAGACAGGAACAATACATGCCCCAAAACAGGGACAGGGAAAAGAATCTGTTGGTGTAGGTATTACACAAGATAAACTAGGCCTGATGACATTGACAATAACGATGACAAAGTAGATGGGTTCTTTGGATCTTAGCAGCATCACTGACAGCTGAGGGGCCTAGGAAGCTTGCCATAGCTATGTCCATGGACTACTTGAGCTGGATCCAAAATTCCTTCTGTCAGTGCAGAAGGTGAGAACACAGTTCGGCAGACTACGGTTATAATCACGATTTGAGAATTGTTGGGAACTGATCCTCATTCCAACTGTAGCCAGTGCAGTGAAGGATCAAGTTTCTGACTATGCCAGGTTCGTGGGGAGAGCATGTTTGAAGAAAAATGTTGACACAGGTTCAGGCTTATAACACCTATTAAGTACAAATAAACAGCTACTGAGGATTTGGAACTGCTGTTAGCAGCCTAAAGAAAGTGTTCTTTAGCTCTTTCACTAAAGAAACAAGAAACTTCTTTCTGATACTTCTGATCAATTAAATTTCGGTAGCAGCCTCAGTTTGGTGGACGTTTTTCCTGAACCAGGCCAGCTGAACGGAGCTAGATTTCATATGCAAGTAAAGTCTTATATATATTATTTTAATGATTACCATAAAGACAGATATTTTTTTAAAAACAACCTTTAAATTGAACAGTTAAAGACGTATCATATTCCACCCAGTGCTTAGCTGACAACTCGTGAAATCATACGAAATGCATTCAGTGCCAAGCTTTGCGTGCTACTTGAGTTTTATCAGCACATACCTGTAGATGTATGCTTTTTCCATAATAGCTTCCAAACGATCATTAAACTCAAAGAACGTGTTATGCTGAATGGAAGACAAATGAAAGTAATCCAATCACTATTTTTCAGTACACATATTTTTTATAATAGTACTGGCATTAATTCACATACACATTTTGAAAATGGATTTTTCAGTAATCTAACTTTCTCTAAACATTGTCCTGGTTCTGGCCAGGATAGGGTTAATTTTTGCAGTAGCTGGGAGGGTCATGGCTAGGACTCATGTTAGTCTATACCTCAAGTCATTGCTGGGGGTGGGATAAAGGGACTCTCTTCCAGGGAAGAAAGGTGTTCCTTCCTGTTGAGAAAACCTGGCAGAGGGAGCTGTCTGGTGTTTTTTATTATTGAGGAGTTTTATCATGTGAATAATTTCTTTTCTTATATCCTCTGTCATTAGCAATGTTGTTGTTAGTGTTCATTTTCTTATCTCATTGCTATTTCTAGTAAATTGTACTTATCTCAACCCTTGATCATTGTCTTTTGTGCCTCCAATTGGAGGGGGAAGGGGAGCAGCATACGGTTTTAGTGGGAGTACTAAATTGGAGAATACTATTCCTAAACCACGACAAACATTTAACAAAAATGTGAATTGAAAAGCAAAGATAAATTTAAGTACATTCATTTTTTTCTCTTCCTGAGTTTCAACAACCATATACTGGAGGATACTCTGTGGTATCAACTGCAGCTGTATCGAATTCTTCCTGTTTAGTATTTGCAGTTGATCTTTAGTGATTGCATGTAGCTTTTTCCTTTGTTTCTGTTCAATACACAGCTGGTTGCCTAACAAAAGGTACTCTTTAACTTTTCATCCTTTCATATTATTTTGGTTCTGATTTAAGGAATTTTGAGGTTTTGTTGAATACAGAAGTGAAGAGCACCCTCATTTTATTATCAGAGTTCTTATGTCGTCCCCCACCCCAACTTTAAATGAAAATGCAGAGAAATGCATTTAGCTACAGAGTGGCCGGCTAGGTACCGTGTTCTAACCCCTTCTCAGACCTTTCATTACACAACTCCAAGTGTCTTTGGACTCAATAACAAACGTAGGCTTGTGCTTGATAGACATTCTGTGTATAGTTTATGTTGACCTAAAAATTACCTGATTTGCTTTTAAACACCTGACATAAGCAACAGAAGGGGAAAATATGTTCACATTAATTAGTGATTTTTTTTAATCTTTGAAAACTAAGCAGGTAATTTGAGATTAATTTAAATAATGTGAAAAACCCAGCTTTAATCAAAAAATACTTTTCGAAATTAAGAAATAATAAAGTCAGAAAAAAATAAGAGAATAAGGGCTTAATTTGGCTAGACTATGACTTTTATTTTTTGTTGCTTTATTTAGTTATGTTGTACCTTAACCTGAAGATATTCTACAATTTCTAAATTTCATATTTCTAAATATTATAAGAACCTTTCTGTTGCATTGCAAAAGCATCTGCGCATGGTTAGCCATCCATCAGTAACACAGATCTTACCTTTAACATCCTGTTTGCTCGAAGTGCTGGATTGAATCCAAAGAAGAAGTATAAAATGTCAAATGGAAACACTGATATCACATCAAGCTGTTAAAGAGTAGAGAGGTCAATTTAAACTTCATAGTAATCATGATGTATTTATTTGCTGTCAAAAACTTGCTTAGACTGAATCATGACTGTGATGATATTTGAAGAGTCAGTATGCTAAGCATGTAGCTTCCTAAGTACTGGCAGGCAAGATTACCTCTTTGAAAACAGGAACAGCTTGGCTCTGCCCTGCTTTTGAGTCCCCTGTGCCTGAGATTTTAATCTGTTTCATGTGGATTATTAACAGTATCTCATATATTTGATTATTAATACATTCTCTTTTTTTCAACTGTAGTTTTGACCAGACTAAATGTTTGGCTTGTGGCTGGTGAGTGCAAGTGGGGAGGTCACTACAAAAGCACTTGAAAGTCTTTCAGCTTTTAAAACAAGACTGCCTAAAGCAATTTGAGGGAGCCCAATGAATTAGATTTTTTGCTTGCAATCTGCAGAAGGCAAGTGTTCCAAACAACAGATTCATCATAGGATGATAAATTTGGCTTAGTTTTTTGTTAGTTTATTTAGTTAGTTGGTTGGTTAGTTTGGGGTTTTTTTAATAGATTTTGTCTTCCATCATATTTGTATGCTGCTTCTTCTCATACCACTAAGGTTTTCAACATCTCTTTGCAGTCCATCAACTATGTAATTACTCTTTTTATCTGCATGCTTTATTCTTTCCAAAGATAGAGAAGGAAAGCTGTGGCAAATTTATCTTTTCCTTTTTAAAAATCCTGGGATACCTTGCTTTGTTGCTGTTATTGCTTGGGAGTAAGAGAGGGGTATGGAACCCTGGGCTTCATCTCACTGTAATCAGAAATACCTTTGCTCTGAGGGGTGTAAATGGTGTTGGCAGCAAAAAGCCTGCAGCACTGACCTTTTATTCCATGCAAATAAGAAGCAATTAATACCTGAACAGTGTGCAAAGCAAAGCAAAAAATTGATTGAGGAGAAACAGCCTCTTATGGGCTCTCTCCCTCTCTCAGACACATGTCTAAGAGGAGGTAAAATTTAGTCAAAAGTGCATTAATATCAGTAACTGTTAATTAGTACTTAATCATATGACAAATTCCCACATTATATCTATATCTTGCATGTGGTGAGAACACTCAACTCTCATTAGTTTCTCCAGAAATCAAGAGCCCTAAACGTACAGCAAGTGTGAACTTAAAATAAAACCATACAAATCAACTTATCTCTCTTGCCTTAAGTTTGAGTTTGTTGAACTCATTTGACTGTATGGTGTATATCTTGCACTTTTGGATAGCTTAATCTCAAGTATTTAAGTATTGATACCACAGTCACTGAGAAAAATTTAACTCTGAACAAGGCAGGTGCAAAAGTAGAGAGGAGGAGAGGGCAATAACTGAGATGTGTGCATAGTGTCACAGAGCTGTATGAGCATCAGGAATTCAATAAGCTACCTATCTTCTGTTGGCAAAAAACCCCTAACATTTAGGAGCAACATGGACAATTTTTCTAAATCAAATGCATCTTTGTTTTTACAAAGTACCATGAGCATCAAAAATCTTAGTTTGAATTTTTGACTGCTCTTTTGAGTGATGAGCTGTTCAGTGCCATGAGGTACTTCATAAGAGTTTACAGAATAGAGTTATCATCTCTCTTCAGGGGTTTTAATTTTGTTTAATGAATCTCTGGCAAATGGTGCTATTGTCTTTAGTGTGTGCTGGGATGACCTCACAAAAATGAATCAAATTCTATTTTATTAATTTATTATAACTCCAAAACGATATTTTGAACTGCATTTATAAGTATTCTGTCTTCCAGTTAAAGACTGTTGATGAAGATGGCAGTCTTCAGCTGGTGAGCACCGATATGTCATCGAGCCAATGCTTTCTGGTGATGTTCTTAAACCAACAGTGATTTTCAGTGAATGAAAAGAAATCCTGTGAAATCCAGCAGCCAGAACTTCATATTGATATCAGTAACACAGGGTCTACTTACCCGAAACTTCACAGTGCTGCGGTAGAATTTCTCCGTTTCCGCTCTGTCTGACTACAGTGATAGTGAAAGGAGAAAAAGGCATAGTCAAGAACAGAATGTCGAGGATGAGCCTCTGCTACTCAACAGTATAGTAGGAGTGATGACAGTTAAATTAATGTCTAAAAGTATGAATGGCGAAATATCTGTAGATAGTTCTGAGAAGTAGTGCTTTTATTATACTAGCTTACATTAGATCAAATTTTATTAGAACTACTTGAAAAAATAAGGGTTGGGGTTGGTCTGATTTTTTTTCCAATCTGGATGTTGGTCTAGAAAAGTACATAGCATTTTTTTCCGCAAAACTTCCCTCTTGAGACATCTGTACCATTTCATGCTCAACCCAACACTCTTCAATGTCATGGCAAAAAAATGCATTTATCTAAAATGCAAAGAGTGTTTCTAATGGTGCCGTACAAAATTAGCTCTTTGAATGCTAGCATTAATATTCTGGCATTACTAGCATTACAATAATCAACACTGCATTCATTAGTAATGATTAGCTTTTTATTTTTAAATTGTTCTTCATGGGAACTGATGCTAATATAATAAGAAAGGGTAATCACAAGTATATAAAGGAATTTATCTATTATTATATTTTCTGTATTTATATCAAAGGAAACTTTAAAAATAGCTTTAAGATCTTAATCATATTTCCATTCTAACTTTCACTATTATCAGTTTAAACATTAAACTAGATGCAGGAGATCAGGCGGGAGATGGTTTCTGTACACTAAAATCTGTGAATTGTAGAAACAACTTTGAGGGAAATCCAAGCTCAGCTTCGTATGTTAGTGTTTTAACTTTGTTCATAAAAATGGAGTTTTGTGGGATTTAGGAAAGATCCAGTTACTGAATGTCTTGGCGTGGAAAAATACATTCCACTGCACTGTATTTAATACCTATTGAAATGATATTTGCACAACTTTGTCTGTAAAGGTATCAGTAATATCGTGTATGTACAATGTATAAAATTTTTTGTTAAACTCTCAACTAAAGCTAGTTCCAAATTAGATTTGAGGATATATAATTTTGAATTTTCTGTCTCTTGGGCGCAGTAATGTCATGCTGAAGTTATCCAAAAAAATTTTTTTTTTCTTTTCTGAATTAGGTTCCTTTTTTCTGTAAGAAGTCAGAATCAAAAGTAGGGAAGACTTCTTTAAAGAAAAGGTAATGTTCTAGATACCCTTTGCTAGGTTAAGGGCAAGATTTCAGATACTTGTTTAAAATTTTATTTTGCATTTTTCTATAAAAAGATAACACAGAAATAGTACCAAGAATCAAAATTGAACATACATATTTTCCCAAAAGAAATTATCTCAAATGAATTATTTTCAAAGTATCCTAAAATTAGAGGGATTTGTTCTGGTTTTGGAAAAAAATAAAACCACCATCTCACAATCTGTTACAAAGCACGCATATCCTGTCCAACCCTAGCAGAATATGCTGTCTTCAACTATGAATCTGGAACAAGGCAAATAGAAAGGTGAAAGTTTCACACAAACATGCAAACAGATGTATATATGCGCGAGTACATATGATATAATCACTGATTCCAGTGAGGAATCTGTTTAGAGCTATATGCCTCTTTCAGCTGCTCTCATCTGTTATTTTCAAATCTGTTTTTTTCAATTTTAAAGAATTTAGGTAACGGATATGTTTCTTCCTGCACAGGATAATGGAATGTCAATGTAGAATGGAAGGTCAGTGATGAAGAATATATGTATCCTTTGAAAAACAAAAAAGTTACATTGATTTCACACAGTGATAAAAAAGAAGTGTCAGATTGGATGGATTTCTATACTCTAACACACAACTACTGCCCATGAAAGTTCCACTTCCAATACTTACTATTATATCTCCCCCTCTGATGAACCGCACTCGGGGCTGGAAAATTACTAAGTCGCACAGGTAGCAGATATCACACATTACATCAATGGCAAACCAATATATCGTGTTACTGGGGGTTTGATACGGGAACACGTAGCGCAGGGGAATAAACCAGCAATTCCAATTATAGGCGATTGTCACAAGCATGAGCCATGCCACGTAACGGCGATCTGAAAGAAAAAACATTGAATGTGGAGGGGTGAACGTGGAGTCTCTTGTCATTCTTTTAGACACATTCATTCTGCTGCAGTTTCTGGGAGTGCTTCAGCCCAGACCAACCTATCATTCTCCCTTTTGCAGCTGTACACGCTGCTAAAGTGATATAGCTTGGAAATAGGAGTCACACAACACATTTGCAAAAATGAGAGTGTATAGAATTCAGTGCATCTGAAGAAACTTATATAATCATTTTGCATGCTGCTCATGTATATTGTAACTGACAAAAGAATTATTTGGCCCTAATGAATGGTACAAATTCCAGATCAAGAAACAGAAGACTTGGGTTCCAATTCTGGTCGTTTTGCATAACACCTTTGTGCACACCATCTTTAGAAATGGTCTCACTTTTCCCTGTTTGGAATAAATGTTGTTTAGGACAGGACGTCTGTGTCCCTGGGAGTTGCAAACTGAAATGTGTACCTTATGGTGGCTCACAGGTGCCATGTAATACCAGGTCACTTCAATATGACTTTACCCCATTCTATTACACAGCCTTAAATTTACCTGTGTATGAGTCAATGGTATCTGGTAGCTTCATATACTCCATGTATTTTTTCAGTGGAGGTTTTTTGAATTTACAGCACAGCATATCACAGTAATGATCCTCCTCTGGCTTTGTTTCTGCCTCCTCTTTCTTTTCTTCTTTTTTTTCATCTTTTTTTTCTTCTTTTGGTGGGGGAGGAGGCTTCTTTGGTGCTAGATGCATAGATAACCAAAAGCATTGGCATTTTAATAATGGCTCAATTAATACACCCTGTTTTAACATGAACAGAATCTTCATCATATTGAAATATCTTCTAAAAACATGGGGCAGTGACTAAATTCATTATATTAAATACATATTAAAACACTTGAAGAATAAAATCACTGCTGGTATAAACATGTGCATCTGCTGTCATGAACAGGGCACTTATGTTACAGAGTACAATATCTATATTGCTGAATTTCCCTGGATAGTGCCTACACGTTATGCCTTTTATATGACTGGCAAGAAAAATGTAAATTCATAATTCAGCATTCGGTAATGCAACTGAGCATTTCTCTTTACATGACTGTTGCAAAGAATGAATGCAGTGAGGATGGAGATAAGAAAAGACACCTGTGCTATGGGCTGATCTCTCCCCTCTCCTGAGATTTCATATGCTGGGTGCAGCAGGTGAAACTAGTGGGAAGCTGATGGTTTTGTACATTTCTAGGCTTATAAAAGTCTTTTAGCACTCTCTTGAACCCAGTTCTTCCATCTTTGAGCTGGATATGGTTGTTTGCACACATAATTTTGTTGTGTCCTATTAATTCTTGTGGCTTTACCTCTGATTAGAATACAAAGTCTTAGCAGTAAATTGATGAACTGGATCTATAATAAGTTAGGAAATAAAGGTTGTAAGTTCTTCAAAGAGAACGAAAGAGGTAGATGAGCAAAGTAATAATTTACAAAAAAATATATTAGTTTATCAGTTGGTATAGTTTATTATTCTTCAGGCACAATTTTTACAGCTTTTTTAAAAACACATAAGTGATGAACAGCTTCTGAAATGTACCAGAACACAAAATCACCACACACAATTCCTTGTGGAAAGGAAAAGGAAAGTCAAACTTTCCTCTGAAGAGGAAAAACATTGATTTATGTTTCATATTTTGTCAAAAGTCAGTGATTAATTAATGTCAGATGAGTTTGCTCTATTTAAAGCATGGACTTAAAGTCCTCAGTGTGCCCAGATTTTTGTCAAGGCTAACATTTTATTTATTATATTTACACAGAAGATCTCATATCAAAGTGACTAACTCATAGGATATATATGTTTCTTCATATGTTTCAGATTCATCTCCATGAATAAACATATCTGGGAGCTATTTCAAAATACAGAAGACTTCTTGGCATGTATGATTCTAGATACTGCCTCTATAAGGTTCTTCCCCAAATTCTTCAGTGATGTCATTCAAAGGGAGGTTGTACCTAAGGACTCTGGCTTACTGTAGAGAAATAGGGATAAATTGACTTCAGTGGGCACAAAGTGATCCTTTCCAGTGGATAAACCCACTATACTTACAAAAAAAAATCACAGTATTTTCTGTTTCTGTTACAAAATTATTTTCAGTTTTAAACTGAACAAACATACAGCTATTTCTAGAGTCACTTACAAGTTGGAGGACTTGCTTCAGGTGAAGATATCACTGGGTCATTCAGCTTTTCCTTATACACATTTGCCCTTTCACGCAATTTTTTGACAATCTCTTGAAGTTGGGCATCAGCGTACTCATTTGTTTGGAAACCTGGATGTGTTGGCTTCTGTGCGCTAATTAAAACAAAAGGGGAAAAAAAGCTTAATGTACAGGAAATCGATGGAAGGAAACACTGGTAATTCTATATCTGAGCTGAAGTCAGACGTTAAGATTGGATTTTTATTGAGCACACTGCTTATTCATATCACTTAATTCACACTAAATGGAAACCTAAGTTACCTGCTCTTGCCTCCTGCTCACGCCAGCAGCAGTCTGTGCATTATTTCAAGCAGAGAAGGTCAGGGTACCCTGTTTAGCCCTGCACTAATGGCTTCCCGCTGCTGCTTTTCACCAAGTTCTACTGTGGCTGTGTAAGGCCTAGAGCTTACCTGATGTATTCACTAAGTTACAAAGCATGCTCTTCCCATCTGTGTATTAAAATGTGCTTGTCATTATATGGTAATATCCTATTGATGACAGGAAATGCAGGTGGGGGAGGAGAGCCTTATGCTTACTTTATACTTTCTAATGTTGGGAAAATTGATTTCATCTATGTTTTTTATGGTTTGTTAGGACTAACATGAGGTAAAAAAAAATTGCATCTGTTTCAGTGGAAACAAAACGCTGGTCTTCTTGCTGAGGTTTCTTCTGTTTCTGCTAAGAGTGTGCTCAGGGTCATTGTAACACTAGGCTGATATTCCAGCACTCACAGCATTTGTTCAAACCTGAGAACTATTGATTTTCAGGCACCTGCAAACTCATACTCTGCTCTGAAACTAATGCTTTCATCAGGTTTTATGCATGCTGAACAATCAAATAGAAAATATAGGTGAAAGTGATTCTTGATCATCTCTTCTGTGCTTATTCTTACTTGAAATTTCGTCCTTGATTACTTGATACTGTCTGATTATGCAGACTGGGGTTGTTTTTGAGTGACACTCAGTTGGCAGCTGGCCCACACATTTGGACTTCCTCTGTGTAGAGACCAGGCCATGGGATTTTTTTCTGTATCCTTGGCTCAACACTTCTCATCTGATGTGACACACTGATGTCAGGGATGGCTGGAAATGGCTGTGACTGGCGCAGGGCAGCTCAAGGTCTCCTCCTAGACAGGTCACAATTGCCACCCCTGCACCGAAATCCTGAAAGCTGTGCCCAGTATAGGGGCTACAGCAGGGAATTCTTTCTTTCTTGACAGTTCTTCAACTCCGTCCCATGCGCTACAGGGATGAGGCTACAGCAAGAGTAGTGGCAGACCAAGAATGAAGTATGCTTAAAATGTCCGGATTCTTGAAAAGATCTTCCGAAGTGTGAGTAGAGGGGAGGAAAGTGGTATGACAGTACCTTGGGTAGGGAAGAAATGAAAAGCACTGCAAAGTGATCTTTGAATAAACATCATGTCTCCTCAAGACCTAAACCTACTTTGAAATTTCTGACAGAAGGAGCTGTAACTAAAAAAGGAGAGTGTCAGAGTGGGATGTGTGTAGCTTTTTGAGAAGCAGTTTTCTGGAGGCACAACACAAATCACAGTGCCCAAGGAAGTATAATTTAAGCATGTGAAAATCCTTCAGCAATAAAAGCATTGGATAAAGTGGAGATATGCTGTTAGAAGCAACAGAAGAAGCAAAAGTTTGGCAGTATATGCTTGTCATTTCTCTAATTTAAGTCTTCTATACTGTCTATTTCTTAAAATTCCCCAGACAGGAGATTAATCAAAACAGTTCTGATATATTTTGCAATCTCATCACAGTTCCTATTGTATCACATAGTCCCTTTGCTCAGGCCATCTGCAATGTAATGACATCCTTCCTTGTTTTGAGCTAACATCTCACAATTTTTGCTTCTATGCGAAGAATTTTAAAAAAATCTTAGTCTTTGGTATGGTTGTGTTTGCTCAGGTCGTTAACTATCTTAGATACCACTTACCACAAGTTTCATGCCAAAGGCCCCTTCTGTCTTCTTTCTAGGAATAGCTACAAATTGCTTAAGATTTTCCTCTTCTTTTACAGATTTTCTAACGAAAAGTTAAAGTCTCCTATTTCATGAATTTGGTGCAATGTAGCGCGGAGGAACCATGTTTCCATTTGGTACTGATTAGAATCTATGTGACTTAGTTTAAAGTTATTTGCCCCACAGTTGACGAGAAATTGATTTTCCTTGCCCTACTTCTCATTTGGCTTGCATTACCTCCTACTCCATTATTTTCTTGTAATGAAATGCTTACTTTAAATTTTCTTTGGTTAATATGGAGAGAAGAGCCTGCATGTTGAACACTGCTAATTTGAGGATGTTTATTGTATATGTACTTTGTTGGGGGGAGGGGGGTGCACTTCAGATTGCCTGGGCTAATGAGGCTCATTTAGACTTCACTAAATCATTTTTAATTAAACTTGACTCCTTCTCTCGCATCATGTGGTGCTAGGATTTGGTTCTAAGCTGTTATTCCTTAAGAATGTTTTTTTTCTTTAAGCAATTTATCTTTTGCCTTCTTGCAGTATGTTACAGTAGGCCTGGGTCTATATTACTTACTCTCCATGTAGTCCTTTACAGAGTGGAAATGTTTATTCTCTGCGCAAGTAATAATTTCATGTGGCTAGGAAATGAAAATCAGGACCACAACTCACATGCTATGCACACGGTCTTGTTACTACCTCAAACATATTTTGTTTAACAATAGCAATGTATGTAGCATGAGAAGTATAATAATAATGTAGTTTTCTGATATTTTTCATTTGTAGATTTTATTTTTGTAACTTGTAGATTTTAACTTGTTTGTTTAGTGATAAAACTGCAGTGCCATTATTCTCCCCAAGACACAAGAGAAGATTTAGACACCTATAGCATTGTTAAAGAATATCAAATTGAAATAGGCTATGGAAATACTGTGTTGAGTGTACTAATGTATGCTACAGCTGTTAAGTACTGTGCCTTGAAAGTTTTCTGAGTTAAGAGTTCAAACAAACAGTGATAAGAAATGCACTAGTTATTTCAGAAGGTTGGCCCTTTTCTAAGTTGCAGTCTAGGGTTTAATTCCTTCCTGTTTCTGGCCACGAACACCAAATACCTGAGTTCAATTCCGTCTTTTATCTACCAGGTGACCCCTGAGAAAACGTATTTCAAAAATGCATGCTGCCTGGAAAATATCCATAACCCTTTTTGCTGATTTCAGTTATAACCCTATTTTTTTTTTTTTTTGCAGCACTTAAGAAACTTTCTGCTAATTACATGGAAATAGAGTTCTTGATCTTGCAATAGGGCTTTCAATGGTTTTATTGAGCTTTGATGTTGTGATTTATGATTGCATTAACAATCTGTGTCTTGAAAAAACTAATTTATCTTTTCTGAATAAATTATTGAGAATCTCTAATTCAGATAATCAATTTTCAGTAGGATATGATAATACACAAATCATGATGGCACAGATGAGAAAGATTTTAGTGAGACAGAAAGATGGAATTCCAGGCATCATGAAATGTATTGATTCAAAAACACATCCTCAATTTTCGCTGACAATCCCAGTGTGAGTAATGCCATTGAAGCCCCCAGTTCCAAGCCTAAGATCACTCATCCTAAATTACTAGGAAAACTAGTAATAGACAAAACCCAACATGTTAGTTACTTGCTTGATACAGCAAGAGAGGTATTCCAAAAAGCTAACTTTCGCTATTTTTATTGTGCTGTCTTTATAGTCCAAAAAAGGCTTCCCTGAGGAGAGGTTCAGAATGACTGCGATGATAGGTTTCTGCTCTGAATTGCCTGTGAAGAGAGATTATTTTTCTTATTTACCTGCACAGGATACTGACAGGATTTTAGGAGTGAGCTTTAATATTCTCTTTCCTGATTTTGGTACAAACCATAGTAGTGTACTAATGACGTTTATTAAGATATTGGATTTGGAAGATTAAAAAGTAGAAATGATTCCCCATGCAGGAAAATTTGAATTTTTTAATCCAAGTAATAGAAATGAGGACAAATAAAATGTCTCATACTTCAGACATGTATTTAGAATCAAATTGTAAGAATTTCTTTCGTAAATGTTGGGATCATCAGTTGCAGATGACAAAAGGATAAATGTCCAAGTGTCTAGCCAAAGGGAAGTTGCCTATGAGCCAGATATAATCTGGCTATGAAAAACACTGGTAGAAATGTAACTGTAGAATGCATATGACATGCTGCCAGGGAAGTAAGCATTAATATTGGGATATAAGCCAATGTGAGAGTTATTCTGACCAGCTATACTCAAAAGATGAATTCCCGTAGGAGACTCTAGAAAGTCTCGTAGAATGGCCAAAGTTACTGGGAACATGACTTTGAAAAAGGCTACAAAGCAGATTGAAACATAATAAGACCATTGTCTCTAAGTTCAAATTTTGATGGAGAACCACAGGAAAAGAGGTATTTGAGCTGAGAAAAAGTATTGTGAGAAAAATAAATGTGAATAGAAGCACAGTGAAGTAGCATGAGTTAAATGTCTGAAGAAAGTTTCTAAGCCTTTAATGACCAGAATTCTAGGCAGCCTTTTACTATGAGTGAGGAGCAGTTAAAACAAGTGTGACAGACTTCAAGATTATATTAGCTAAGATCATGAAGACTGTTGTAGGCTGTGATCTCCAAGAAAGCAAAACAATGTATGCAGTGTGACAGGAAATCCTTTTCAGCAAACAAACTTGAAATATATGAAGGTTTGGGAAGCAGATAAGTGACTTAACCTGTGTATTTACCACCTACTTCTTCTTCCAAAAATCTTAACAGCTCAAGTGTTAAGAAAGTAAGTTTCTAAGGTATACATATACATATACATATACATATATATATATATATATATATATAATCTTGAAGTCTTGGAATAAGCTGTTCATGCATTAGATTCCATGGACTCTCAAAAAGCTCTTAATTAAATTTTAATTTCCCTTAACAGTCTTGAGACAAGTTTCTTCCTCTGGCCCATCACCTTTTCCTTTAATCACAGAATCATCAAAGTTGGAAGAGAGCTTCAAGATCATCTAGTCCAATGCCCAATCCAGCACCATTATAATTATCCCTAAACCAAGTGCCACATCCAGATGCGTGCCTGGGCAATCTATTCCTATGCCTTTCCACTCTTTCAGTGATATTTTTTTTTTTCGATATCTAATCTGAACCATCCCTGGCAAGAAAAAACGTCTGACAAAGATCCATCTTTGCTGATACAGAAGATTATGTCTTTTTCTATTTGCTGCATTTTTGAAATACTGGCATTATATTAACTTTTCTTTGCAATAAAACAGAACAAAACACATTTTTATTTTCATTTCATTTTAGGGTTGAGTTGTTCTTCACAATGCAATTTTATTTTAAACTGATGTTTCTTTGTCTTACTATATATTTTATTACCTGTTTCATTAATTTAAACATAGTGATATCATAATATTAGGGTTGGGTTTGGTTTTGCATACCTATACGCAGGAATGGGCCATAAGCTTCATGCAGACAACACATAAATAAATCTTTCTATTGGAATTCATTACTTTCCCTTAGTTCAGAATCTTTGTACAGAAATCATGCTTGTTTGGGCCCTAAGCAAGTGTTCTTGAAAAAAAATGCAGAGATCATCCATTTCCCAGATCTCATGTTGTATTCATAAAGCAAAACAGATATGGAAGAAACAGTGTTCAAGGAAGGCACTATCTTTCAGCCTTATCTACTGGTATTGAACTCTGAATAAACTTCTTGATGCAATGCAGACCGAAATCTAATAATCTAGGCTGCAGAGATTCCTGCTTTCTAGCTCAAATTTTTTTCACAGCAGCTTCTTTGACAATCCTCCTAGTTATTCAGTCACAACAATCTGTGAATCCTCTAATCTTCTTTACAGTACTCTCTAAGGAGAAGTCTGTCTCAATGCTGAACACATGGAACTCCCACTGAGGTACCAGATTAAAATGTGAATAAGATTTTATTTTAATTAAAAATTCTGCAGTAGGAACTATGAAAATAGTAGAAAAAAAGTAGTATGAATGTTGAAAGTATCAATTAGCTATGAAAAGATCACCTTTCCTTAAGGTAACTGGTGATATAAAGTTGTTAATTGCACTAGCTATTTACTATGATGTGAAAAATAAGGACAGAATAATTTTTAATACTAATTGCTTTAGAACAAAAGTATAATAGTCTAAAGAAGTAATTCTCATTTATTTCCTTGTCTGGGGCTGCTGTGTCATTCGGGCTTTCTTATTTGTAAGTAATTAAATCTGTCTGAGGCGTCTGCCACTTATCAGGAATTTTTAGCATTTTAACATTTAAATGCAAACACATAACTTATTTACATAATCCTATACTTTATGTCTATGTAAAATAATTTAATCAGAGTACGATCCAGTGCTGTACAGAGTTCATGAGCACAGCACAAACCCTTCTTATTTTCTATCCTTTAGTTTTTCTTAATATGCAGGGAATTAAAAACTAAAATGAAAATGCCATAAAATTTCTCATTGTGAATGTTTTAAAACATTGGGAAAAAGTCTCAAATCTGAAAACTCAATTTCCAAGAGATGCTTTCATTTCTCATCTGTTTTCATGGAGTCCCTAAAATAATCATACAACCATAAGGCTGTAGAGAAATTTGAGACATCCTGTCCCCACAGCTCAAAGCAGGATGAGCTACACCTGGCAGATTCTTATCTAACCTTTTCTTAAATATGCCTAGTCATGGCTATTCCGTAATCTTCCTAAAGAATTTATTTCTGTGCTTCACTAGCTTCATTTTGCAATTTATTTTTCCTTAACATAAATCTTTGTTGCAAGTCTACCTTCATTAGGGTAAACTGTCACACAGCAACCTGTACAGGAACTCACTACATGTACCTTTCCCAACGTCACTAAGAGACTTGGAGAGAAAGAACCTATTTCTCTGAGATGACTTCCAATTACTGCTATTTAAGTGCATCCTTTGCCCTTCTGCAAGATCCTGACACATTCCTTTCCAAATGCAGCAGCAAAGTTCCCTGCAGACACTGGTCATCACACTTCTTCTCCTGAGCGTCATTTACCTAGGGCACTGAATAAAACTGGTCTGCCAGATGTGTTTGACTTCTTATCTGATCCTCATATCTCCACCTGTCACTGTTTCCTCTGTTCCTCTCTTGGGCTGTACAACATGGGATGCTTTCATCCTAAATTTCTAAGATTTGGAAAAAGAGTAAATCACTGGAGACAGGGTGTTTTAATAAAATATGTTGGGCAAGATTAAGCATGGGCATGAATACTTACACTTGTCATGAAGTAATAATCAGTTTTCTTTTACTAAATGATAATAAGCATTATGTCTTAGATTTAAATGTCCTTTAGATTTATCAAGAAAGGCCCTGATATATTTGCAAATGTTTGGTACAAATGTGATTTAAATACATATGCAATTTAAATATAAAAATGAATGTTTTATATTACATATACTAGTGTACCTGTCTCAATGCTCATTGCTTTTCTTTCTTCCCCAAAAATGACTCAACATACAATAGCAAAGATAACATTTTGAATAAATTATAATTTCTTTCTTTAAAAAAAGGTTTCTTCTTAGTTTGAAAAATATTAGGTAAATGGAGTATTTACACAAAATGCACAGAAATTGCTTTTAATTAGAGAAATCAATCAGTGGTAATTATGACAAACTATACCTTTATTTCATTACGTATTCAAAAAAAAAACCAATTTCTTCCACTGATACAGTTAGCAATAAATATATACTAATATTATAAGTATATGATCTGAAATAATGCAAGGGTAAAAAAAAAGCAGCATTTCAGTCTGTATAATGACATTCCTATCCTTTCCTTGCTTCATTTAATCTTCAATGAAAAACTTCTGAATCCACTACTTTTTAATTTCAGGCTACCTACTTGATTGCCATGCAGAGTGAGTGACATTAAAGGGTAACTGCATCCTGCAGATTGGATAGAATTTAAGGGCTCTAGGAAAATACATCTCAGCAAAGATTACAGGAAGTTTAATCCATTTTGGTACAGACAGCACACCATCACCTTTCTATTTAATTTGCAGGTCCTCAATGTAGTCACTTCAGAAACTCAAATCCAAGAACTAGGAGTGACAAGCTCTGAAAAAAAGGCCTAGGCAGAGGGAATATAAGTGCTAAGGAAAAGTATTTTTATTTTTTAACACATTAATGTCTTTTCAGTCAGGCTTAAGAAACATGCTGGATGCATTCCATCTGTTTACAATTTCAAGTACTGCAGTGATTAGCTGGAAACAACTAAGGAAATGTATTAGCCTCTCCATAAAATGTACTTGTAACTGTGGTTAAATTGGGATTTTTTTGTAAGGCCCAACATTAACCTTGTTTTACTTCATCTAAATTTGATTGGAGTTTATTGCCATGAGTGTCATTTTCTTATATCCCTGGTGTTCCTACAGTAATCAAGGATTTCTAGAGACTCTGCAGAGGGTTGATACTGGGTCTGTTTCACTAATGTGCTGAGATTTTGTACTTGTGATAGGACATAGTTTCTCTAAGGTGCATCTACTCGGTGAATTAATGTGTTGTAACTAGTGGATGGCAAGCACTAATAAGCACGGTAATTTTCTTGGTCGAGGGTATTGAAGTAAATGAAGTGCATTACTCACTAAGAACATGCTACCAGCAGGAGTTCTCTTTATTAACCTGGCTATGCACCACATAGCAAATTGCCTCTTAATCTTTGTTTTGTTTTCTTTTCTTGCTATTAGCCAAATTAAAGAGGAAAAAAATCTTCTTTATAGAAGGACTGGTAGAGTCTATTAAGTAATAGGAGGTGGCTATGAGAAAGGCAAACCACAAGCATGAAGTTCAGTTTGCCTGAACCACCCGTGCTCATGTGGATGTTTGCAGTACTGGAACTCCCTTCTTTTTGAAAATGTTGAAAGCTGTCTTTTTGCATTTGAAAAAGCAGAATCAGAAGAGTACGCTTTCTGGGTGGGAATGCTTTTATTTTTTTTTGCTATGACTTTAATACTCTATTAAAATTTCTTTAGTGCATTTTAGATTAACATATTTTGTTTGTAAGAGCTAGATTCTGAAGGTGGCATATCAGATATAATTTTTTGTTCCTCTCTAAACATAAAAAAGAATATGTAAGATTTTGAGATGAAATCTAAAAGCATAAGAAGTCCCAGTTACCTACTGCATTTTTTTTTCTTTTATGTGGTCTTGAATATTTAGCCTCCAAATATGGATTATTATTTTATGCAGTATTTTGCACAGCAGGATTCATGGTCTTTGACTGGGGTTTCAGCTTACTGCCTTAGTATAAATAGTACATCATAATCTCTTTGGTAATCTGGGAAGATGAAATACTCTTACAAATTCAACTGGGCTTAAAGGCTTTTAAAAGACACAGAGAAAAGAAGAGGTCATAGAAGCTCTTTGTGTCCCTCCATTTTCTCTAATCTATGCTCTCAGAGGCTTTGTTTACCTTCTCGCATACTCTACTTTATCCCGGACTTGCTGCAACTTCTTTGTCTCATACCTTGAAGCTTTGTGCTAGTTTCCTGTTAATAAGACTCCCCTGTCTTCTATTAGAGTGCAAATGAGGTGCTGAGTGTTCTGCTCCCTTATTTCTTGCTGTGAAGAGACAGGGTAGTCTCAGACCACCCTTCTGGAGATTATTATTGCTCAGCAAATAGCTATTAATGAAAATTACCTATTACTCTGCTACATTATCAACAAAGGTAGAGGGGAGAAAAAATACATTGGCAGAGAGAGCTAATTTGTGTGCAATTCTACCCAAGACATTAGGAAACAGACATTAAATGTTTCAGTCACTGGGTCGTAATTCAGCGCTTGGCACATCATCCATTCTTGTGGGTTTCTTCTTTCAGATGTAGTGTTCAGGTGGCTGAGACCAGTGCTGTGTCTCTCTACTCTTTATTAATGTCCATCACCATGTACTGGAGTATTTTAAAAACATGAGGATGTGCTGAGGGGGAAAGGAGGGAAAGGCAGATTGTTTTGGGTTTTTTTTGTTTTGGTTTGGTTTGGTTTGGGTTTGTTGGTTTTTTTTTTTGGTTTGGGTTTTTTGTTTTGTTTTTGTGGTTTTGGGGTTTTTTAAATTTTTTTTGGTTTTTTGGGGACAAACAATTTCTATGGGAATTTTTAGGGGCAAATGCAGTATTTGTCAAAATTGTCATTCACCTAGCAAGCAAAAAAAAAAAAAAAAAGTGCTCTGTTAGAGGAAATGAAAAAATGTGCTATTCCAAACAGTAAAACTGCCTTCCTTCCCTCTTCCTTAATCTATGTATCTGAGCCTGCACAGATGCATTTTAAAAAATTAAATGTCACAGTAAGAGCAGATAAGGTGAAAACTTTTCTATTAACATTTCCATGAAAGTTGATGAGCTCTGGATGCATAAGATTTGTGAAAAAATATATATCCATGAACCTTACTTCATTATCTATATTACTCAGAGTCAATGGGCATACTGATGATTTCTTGCAGATCAAATGACTTTTGATTAAACTTTGACCCTTGAAAGATAATTAGCATAAGAAAATAGTCCATATAAATTAATTGCCCTGGGATTTCCAATGGGACTTTCACTTACACTCGATGCCCACGGGTCTTTGTTTTCCACTACATGTCAGGCCTTGGTCACTGCCTGAGGTATGTCTAGGTGTGTCTACCTCCAGTTCTGTCTCTGGTCCTGTCTCCTAGACAGACTTTGGACCTGTCTTGCCGCCTTGTCTCCAGCCCTGCCTCTGACTCTGTCTTTTTGATCCTGACTGGACTCCCTGGATGGACTCTAAACCTGCTCCATCACTTTGCCTTGTTGATGGAGCCTATTGCTAGGGTCTTGCTCTGCTTGCTGTGTTCAGACCCTGTGAGGCTGAACCTTGCTGGTAAGGACACTGCTTGTGCTGAGGTTATCTTGGCTCCCAGCTCCTCCTCTCTCAGTGAGCCCTTGCTGCAACCTGAAATACATCTGGGCAAAATCTGAAATTCCAGTTAAGAAAATTCTACCAGCGATTTTGCCAGTCTTGATTTCCATAACAATATCATAGAATCACAGAATTGTTTGATTTCTAAGGGAACTTTAAAGATCATTTAGTCCATCCCATCTGCTTTGGGCAGGGACGTTGTCCACTAGATCAAGTGGCTTAGAGCCATGTCCAACCTGACCTTGAACAACTTATAAAAATGGGGCATCCACAACTCCTCTGAAAAACCAGTGTCTCACCACTCTCATCACAAAAAAGTTTCATCCTCATATCTAGTCTAAATCTGCCCTCTTTAAAATCATTACCCCTTGTAGAATTGCAAGAACAACCACAATTCTCTCAGCCTTTCCTCATAGGAGAGGTGCTCCATCCACCTGATTATTTTTGTGGCTCTCTCTAGGCTAGGTCAATATATTTCCTCTACTGAGGACTCCAGAGCTGGAGGCAGCACTTCTGGTGGAACCTCAGCAGAGTGGAGTAGACGAGAGGGAATCACCTCCCTCAACCTGCTGGCCACACTTTTTTTGATGCAGCCCAGGATACAGTTGGCTCTCTGAGTTCTGAGCAGACATTGCCATCCCATGGCTAATTTTTCATTTACCAATATATATATCTCCAAGTCCTTCTCTGCCAGTCTGCTCTCAATCTGTTCATCATGCAGGCTGTACGGATACTGGTGATTACTGTGACCCATGTGCAGAACATTGCACTTGAACTTTTTGAACTCCATGAGGTTTGTGCAGGCCCACCCACCGCTCAAGCCTGTCAAGGTCCCTCTGGATGGCATCCATTCCCTCCAGTTTGTCAACTACACCACACAGTTTGGTGCTGCCCAAGGGACAGCATTCATTTCTATTCTCTATTTGAGCAGTATCCAAATATGGATTAAACAGGGACAGAGAAAACTCCTGGACAATGGGACTCTTTGTTGACTATCCCGGCTTTCCTAACAGCCCATGATACGGCTTTGACAAATCAAGCTAGCACCTTTCCAAAGAACTCCCAGGTATGGAAATACCTGGAAATTAGCAATGAGCAAACACTTCAGGAGGCATTTTGTATTGTTCTAGTTGGTCTCAGTGCTAGACAGTGATTTGAGCATGTTTCATTTACTGCTACTTTTGTAAATCATATGTATCTATTTGACTCAAATTCTCAGCTTTTCTCACATGATACAGGCAGTTGATTTCCCTAAAAATACTTTACTGAGCAGATTTGAACACATAGACTCAATAAGGCAGTAACCTTGATCAGGAATGGTGTCTAAATAGGCTTTCATGAACCTTAAGAAGCAACGAATTAAATTCTCTCAAAGGCACATTTTAAAAATCATTCTCCCTCCTGCTCTGACATACGACAGATCTGTTAGTTAGTTTAGTTTCATGCCAGTGCAATGACACCAGTGCCATGCCTTCCAGACTCTATTGCAGAATTTAGTAGGTAACTGTTTTGACAGTAGAATTTACCAAATATTTACTGTATTTTTAGAAGCTGTTGCTCTAATTAGACTGACTAAGTATATCTGGATACGCACATGACACTGAGTCAGAATACCTCTGAGAAAGCAATGTTTAACGTAAATATTTTTAATTTCCTTTTAACAGACAGATTTTTTTTCTACTAATAAGCAACATACCCTTTTGTTTCATAAGCACATAGTAATTACGTTAACCATGGTTACAAGATTTATCAGTGAAACTGTAAGCATTGAATAACATATTGTATGATGACAAAAAAAAGGAGATTCTTATCTAGATTTTTATTTTTGACCTACTGATTTGCATTGAAATGACTTAAGTTATTTATGACTTAAGTTATTTATAACTCTTCCATTCTTTCTAGTCAGAGTTATTGTTAATTGCATCTATTATTTTATAGAGGTATGTGTAGTAGCATTTTGCTTGAATATTTCCAGACACAAAGTCTGTCTTAGTAAAGGGGAGGAAATAGGTAATCATCTCTATAACTTAACTCCATGTCAGGGAAAGACTTTTTCTTTGTGTCATTAGGATAATCAAAATAATAGAAGGCAAAGACAAGCAGGAGTTTCTGTCCTGTTCTGCATTGAGTGTATCTGTTTTTCTCCACTCAAAGTGATCTCAAAAGGCAGAAACTTCATGATGCATAGCAATAGGCCGTGTGAGAGTAAAGACTTGGAGCTGACTGACTACATAAAAGCTCTGCATTAAAGAATCTGGGAGTCCTGGTGGACAACAAATTGAACATGAATCCACAGTGTGTTCTTGCAGCAATGAAGGCTAATTGCACATCCTGATTTAGAAAGAGCACCAGAGGTGCAGAGCAAGAGTATGAAAGGCAAAAGAAGCAAATTAAACCAAAGGAAAATTTAATTCCATTTAATTTTCATAATAAGGGTGGTCAAAGTGGAGACCAGATTGCCCAGACAAACTATGGAAACTCCATTCTTGATGATATAGACTCACAATTATACTGAAAAAGTTTTGGGTGCCTTGATCTAACCTGGGAGTTGGGTCTAACCTCTAAATATTTTCAGCAGGAGTTTGTACTTCATTCCTTCTGGAGGAGCCTTCCAACCTGAGCTGTTCTATGAAGACCTTTATTTTCCACAGTGACACAGACAGTGGCATCAAGTGCACACTCAGCGAGTTTGCAGATGACACCAAGCTGGGTGGTGCCATCTGCAGACCTAAAGGAGAGCCAAAAATATGGTCGGAAATCTGGGGCACCTCTCCTAGGAGGAGGAAAGGCCGAGAGAGTTGAGGTTTTTCAGCCTGGAGAAGAAAAGGCTTCAGAGAGACCTTTTTGGTGGCCTTTTAGTATTTAAAGGGGGGCCTATAAGAAAGATGGGGGCAAACATTTTAGCAGGGGTTGTGACATGACAAGATATAACAGTTTTAAGCTTAGAGAGGGCAGATTTAGATTAGATATAAGGAAGAAATTTTCTACAGTGTGAGTGGTGGAGCACTGGCACCTGTTACACAGAGAGGTGGTGGATGCCCCATCCCTGGAAACATTCAAGGTCAGCTGGGATGGGGCTTTGAGCAACCCAATCCACTTTCAGCTGTCCTTGCTCATTGCAGAGGGGTTGGACTCGATGACCTTTAAAGGTCCCTTCCCACCCAAAGAATTCTATGATTCCATGGATCTCTGAATCTCTGCTTCTGAAATGACTGTAGACTATTCCAAGTTTATTGTTTTCTAGACTTCATATTTATTTTTACTTTCGCAAAACAGTCACCACAGCTTTTTACAAAGGTTGAATGACCCTAGATTTTCCCCTGAAGGAATATTACTGTTTCATTTATTTGTCTCTTCTCAGGAAGAGGTAGTACTAATCTTCTGATTATGGAGACTAATGCTGATTTAATGGTATAACTCAGAAAAAAAATGTGCAGGGTAAAAAGTTTCAAGTCAGAATGATATGACAAATATTCTAGGTATTCAGGGCAGCATTCTGGGACTTTCTTCATTGCTAAGATACAATAATAATTGAGCAGCAGTACTGTTAAAATTAGTGTATAACTGTAGTTGAGCAAATCCTTTTCCTCATTCCTGCAATTTAGGATGACGTACACAACAAACCATCGAAAGCACGTAATAAATGAATGCCTCACATATATGCTACTCTGAAATTGAAATAAAGCTCTTCAGATCCTTACAGGAGGGACTTTTAAAGAACTGATATATAGCACACAGAAATATTAAGGCAGGATGTTAGGTACAATCTTCAAATTTTTCAGTTGAATTTACTCACTTAACATCTTCTTTCTCATCTTTGAGCTGATGCTCTTCCTGTTGAGTTGTCTTAGCTGGTTCAGTTGAGGTTTCAGGTTTTGAGGGTTCAGGTGCTTTTGCTGGTTCTGTATCTAGAAAAAAGGTTTTAATTTTTGAAAATGAATTTTTTAAGAATTATAATAATACTTTTGAAGGAATCACAGTCTGTCTGATATTGTTTTTTCAGTAGATAAACACTTAAAGACACAGCTTCTGGGACCCGACCTTTGAACAATTTCCTGCATAAATCTATTCCAGTGCCAACTGTACACAGCATGTTTATGATAAGTACACCTTTTAGAATATGTAATTTACTTGTGGTTTTTAACTAGATTCATCAGTAGCCAGCTCGACAAGGGTCAATTGAGAGCTCTTCTGTATTTATGAGGGACAAGAAGTCATGCATCATGGTAGATGACAGATAGATCTGTCCAGAAATGCCTTGTGAAATTCAGGAAGAAAAATGAAAAGTAGCTTATTTTCTTATGAATAGAAATGCTAATAACATTATCTATACTTCAGTGTTTGTACTGCATCAAAAATGTTGTTGCTTCAGCTGCCATGACAGTCCTGCTCACTGCTGTGTAAATTATGATCAAAATATATCATTAAGGATATGAGTTTATTGTACTTTGTGCAGTATATTTCTTCATTTCTGTTATGAGTAAATTTTTCAAAGGCATGTAAGTAGGAAGTCTGTAGAGTTTGAAGCAAATGGTATGATCTCTTGCCATTTAAGTGTCCTTAAGTGATACTTTCTTATAATTAGTCCCATATCTTTGTTTTAAACTTTCATGTTGAAAAATAATTTGATAGCTCTCATCAGTCTGACACTTTGCATAATGGTGGAACAAGCTCAGCCTTCACAAATACTTTAAGTAATATGATGATAGAGGAAAAATCTTGGCAGCAAAACCTGACAACAAATAAATCAGGAGCCTGTTGTATGTGCTGTATTTTGAGGCAGCTCAAAGAAAATCAAAATTTGAATATTTTACATGGATAATGTAAAATTACTTTTCTGATAGTTAAACTCCATATTTAGAGAGTTATTAGCTTCAAAGGAGTAAAAAATTCCAGCACTTGTTACAGTTTTGTCTCCCTTTTGAATGCGTGGTTTGCAGTATCCGAGTTCTCCTTGCCTTGACTCCACCATCAAAAAAGCCAAGTACTCAATCAAGACTAACAGCAAAGCTAATCTCAACATTCCTGTAATCACCTCACTTCGGGAATTTTCTTTGTTATAGTAGTTACTCCTAGTTGTGTCTATACTAGCATAGGATACAATCTGATATGAACAATTAGAACAGTGAAATGGTGCTGAAGGCATGACATAGAATTTATATCCGTCAGATATAAATATCTGGCATATCTGGCAGATAAATTTCAAATGAGGTGTATTGTGATCCACTGAAATTAGTGACAATCAGCAGCTCGAGTAAAGTAGTTTGACTTGTGGAGTTATTCTTCTGGTTTGGTTTTATTCTAAAGGAATCCAGTTATGAGTTCCTAAAGGGTTTCGGTTTGGTGTTTTTTTTGGTTGTTTTTGTTTTTGTTTTTGGTTTTGGTTTTGGTTTTGGTTTTGGTTTTTTGTTGGGAAAATAAAAGAGAACATTCGGGGAAAATCAAGAGAGTTTTGTTATAAGGGCATTCTTCATTGAAATAAAATGCCAGTGTAGTTGCACTGTTTAGTGTAACAGGCTGCTGAATAAGACAATCCATCTTTGGAGTGACAACATGTATGAGAAGCAAAAAGCACAGTGTAAAAAATATATGGTGCTTGCACATAAACAATCCAGTGCAGAGGATAATGGCTTCTAAGCTTGATAGATATTCTCAAGGTATTCAGTCTGATGTCTGAACCCACACTGACCGTTAAATGCTGACTGCACTCAGACTGAAGGAAAACCTCGTAATCCCATGAATATTCCAAATTTTCACTTACAAGGATTCATAGATTTCTAGGACCAGACACAGCTTATTTGAATTAAGATTAGGATATCAGGGCCTAGCACCACTACTAGCAGTGTGTCAAATTTTAGTTCTTTCTTTCTGCGTGAAATTGAGAGGGCTGTCTGCATAGTAACATTAAAAAAACCAAAACCAAACAAACCAATTGCTCTTCACTATTTGAATCTAGCTCATAGTCTTCTAACTTATGAAACCAGGACAAAAGGCATGCCCTTAGGAACAGTGTGGTAGTCATTGCAGGGAAAATTTAGAATACAACGGTTGCTTTCCAGAGTAAATAATGATCCATGAGGTAGGTGGCAGGCTTGCAGGGCAGCTTTGCATAACTTTGATCATGGTGGTGAAACAACGAGTGAGAAAAAAGGCAAAACCATGCCAAGGCACCAACAATGAATGCAATTTCCAAAACATACAGATCCATGCTTACTCAACACAATAAGGGGTTTGAGTTTTTCTGAATTATTTGAATTCCCATTGAAATTGGCATGTAGGTGGATGAAGTTCCCAATGCCTTAGTAGTGGGACTTGAGGAATGCAGCCCACTGGTATCTATACATTCTAGATATTTGGCTTTCTCGTAAGCATAAAAAAACTGTATTGGGGTAAGTGTTGCTAGTTCTGTTTTAAGATGGAATGGGAAAGTGACAGTTGTGGAAGTATTATTTTGTGTGAAAAACACTGTTTAATGGAATCCCTTCAAATGTATCTAATCAAATTTAGAGGCCCACTGAAGCCTCATCATACCAGTGATCTGCCTAGGACCCAAAGGAGTAAGGAAAAAGATGCAGTTTATAAGACCTATTTGTTTACCTCTCTTAGACTTTCAGGTTTTTCTCATTTTTTCCACAGGATTTGGTTCTTTCAGGGTAGAATTAGGCCAGGGAAAAAAAGCAACTAAAAAAGGCTATTTCTGGGGCCTCAGTGTTTTACCTGTATTAACCTAGATTGATGATGCACCCAGCTGAAATTTAGTATTATTAAAATTTCATTGAGGATTCCACACCCCTATTTTCATACTTCTAGTAAGACAACATTGGAATATCATTGCGGTATTAGATTAGAGTAGCCAGAAGATCTCTGTAAGTTGGAGGAGTATATCCAATTTTTTCTGAAGCTGTCCAGCTCCCTTTATCGTGTTTCCATAAAGCAGTTTTTATCTTCAGTTTTAAATTCATAGTTTTGGATAGAGACCCTTGACAGTCTTTCCAAATTCATGTGATTTCCTAGTCTCACACAGACCTACACTTGCAGAATAGCCTGTAGCAGATTATTTCCCATTTTGTCAGAACAACAAGTAGACAACTCTTTACTTATCTGTGGATATTAAGCCATTTTCATAATTTTAAGGTTTTTTTACCTCTGCAACTCAAAAGGTGGAATGTTGGGGTTTATTTTACAGCTGTTTGATAAGCATTTCAAGCCAGGAGCTCAGGGTTTTCCAAAAGCAGAATGTTGTGAGGCTAAGCATAACATTGGAAGAGCTGGCAAAGTTCTTTTTAGTCTCAGCCTGCTCAGGTAGGGCCGACTCAATTATCCTAAAACTGAAGGCATTAGTCCTAGAAGACCTTTCCCCAGAGAGGAAGCTGTTGTTACAGGCAGATTTGTCATTGCCAGGAGACAACAAAACACAACAAAACACAACACAAGAATTGTCATTTTTGCAATAGTTATTTTGATTCTACTAAAGCTCTCAGTCCAGGGTATGTAAGTGTTGGTGGATCCAAAAATCTCTGTCATAGAGCTAGCCTAAAGCGATGTTGCTGACTTCTCTTCTGACAAAAGGCAAAGTCAGCAAAGGGCTCGAAAAACTCATGAATCCACTCAGATAAATCACATTCTTTGGCCACAAACACTATCATGATCCTTCCAGCAGAAGAGAGTTAAGATGCTACTGTAGTAAGAAATTAGCAAAGAGCAGGGTAGATTAAATGTGTAATTTTACACTAATTCATCATTTCTTCTACTTCCCAGTCCTATTTCTGCTGTTACTGATGTAACTCAAAAACCCCGAACTTGCAAGAGGTAATTACCACCTCTTCAGCCTGGCTAGGACAGCTGCTACTTCTTATTCCCTCCAAAGGTCATTATGGAGACTGAGATGCCAACCTGTTGTTCAGAGCAAGGGAGGACTGCCTGAGAAAGCAGCTGCAACAGGTCAGGGACAGAAGAAAAGCAATTTGTACTGTGGAGACCACCAGCCCTACTGGTTATTCAGCATCTGCAGGCACGCCTCTGCAGCAGTCAGACAATCTGAAGTGACTTTCTTCCAGAAACTAATAAAACATAGACCTCTAAGTCACTAGACTGGCTTAAAAATTTTATTGTCATCACAGACATATTTGCCTTATTGCCAAAAAAGAAAAAAACACCAACAAAAACAACCAAAACACAAACCCCCCAAAAGCAAAGCAAAATGTCAATAAAAGATTAGTTTTTAGATATTAAGGTGTGAATAAATGTCAGCAGCTGCATAGTAGCAGTCTGAGTACAGAACAGAAAAAGTGATTTTGCTTTGCTATACCTCAGGAAGGGCAGAATTTCTTTCCCAGAATTCCCAGCCAGCACTAGCCTTGCACTAGCAGTCTGAGCAGTGTCGCATCTATGCTTCCCCTCCTGTCTGTACTGGTTGGCTATATGTGAAAGTAGACTTTGTCATGGCTGGCACTTACTTACATAAAAAGCAAAGCGTTTCCTGGGCTTCTTTTTTCTGTTCAAAAGCACATTTTAATTCAACTTAATCATCAACTGACACAATCTCATTTCATTTTGAATCCACATGTATTGTTTTATAGGGTGATTCACAAAACATTAACTCACTTTTATCTTTTTCTTTGGTGGAAGCAGTATTTCCATCAGAACACCCAAGAATAATGTCTGTTTTATATTAATTAAATATGTGGTCAAATACTTTCTTATACTGCTAACTTCTTAGTCACTTAAAATGTAGTAATTTTAAAATACATTGATGCTTAAAAACTACTATATGATTGCACAATGAGAGTGTCGTACTAAATATAATTAATTGAGTCGCTACGTATGTAATACAGTTGTAAATGTTAGCACTCAGTTCTGATGTTTATTACCAGGATTAATGTAGGCAAAGTTTATTTAAATATAACATTTAATGTTGTTCATTGCTGCTCTTTCAGTAATGACATAGCTGGAACAGCTGACCTCAACTGACCAAAGGGATATTCCAGACCATGTGACACTTTGTATACTGACCATGCTCAGTACATGAAGTGGAGGAAAGAAGTAGGAAGGAAGTTTGGAGTGATGGTATTTATCTTCCCAAGTAACTTTTGCATATGACTGGAACCCTGCTTTCCTGGAGATAGCTGAATACCTATCTGTCAATGGGAAGTGAATTAATTCTTTGTTTTGCTTTGCTTGTGTGCATGGCTTTTGCCTTCCCTGATACACTGATAAAATATCTCAACCCACAGATTTTCTAGGTTTTACCGTTCCAATTCTCTCCCCGATTCTGCTGGTTGGGGAGTCAGTGAGAGGCTGTGTGGGGCTTGGTTGCTGGCCAGGGTTAAAATACAACGTGCTCACATGATAAAATTAATTTACTTAATGTACAAACAATGGTGGCCATTTTAATGGTGCATGGAAACACTTGAGGGTAGACAGCATTGTTTGAAACAGGAAACATTGTATAAAGACATGGGTAGAGTCCGCTAGTAGGAGGCAGAGTGATTAATGTTTGAGTAACCTGTTCTTTTTAGCAGTGACATATATGCTTTAGAAACATAATTTTAAGCACTTAAAATCAGTGATTTTTTGGGGCCATTTCCTCTTTTTCCATTGAACATTTCAAAATATATTAGAAGCCTCAAACTGGCTTATAAGTGGTGTTGCCTGCAAAGTAACATAGAGAGAAGCTTCTCTTGAATAGCTGGAGCTATTTGCTCCAGCTGGAGCTGACTTTGCATTTGGAGCAATGANCCCTGATACACTGATAAAATATCTCAACCCACAGATTTTCTAGGTTTTACCGTTCCAATTCTCTCCCCGATTCTGCTGGTTGGGGAGTCAGTGAGAGGCTGTGTGGGGCTTGGTTGCTGGCCAGGGTTAAAATACAACGTGCTCACATGATAAAATTAATTTACTTAATATACAAACAATGGTGGCCATTTTAATGGTGCATGGAAACACTTGAGGATAGATAGCATTGTTTGAAACAGGAAACATTGTATAAAGACATGGGTAGAGTCCGCTAGTAGGAGGCAGAGTGATTAATGTTTGAGTAACCTGTTCTTTTTAGCAGTGACATATATGCCTTAGAAACATAATTTTAAGCACTTAAAATCAGTGATTTTTTGGGGCCATTTCCTCTTTTTCCATTGAACATTTCAAAATATATTAGAAGCCTCAAACTGGCTTATAAGTGGTGTTGCCTGCAAAGTAACATAGAGAGAAGCTTCTCTTGAATAGCTGGAGCTATTTGCTCCAGCTGGAGCTGACTTTGCATTTGGAGCAATGAAATGGGAATAAGGGAACCAGTCTACAAGCTCTCTGTGATACTTCTGAAATAGTCATTTGCCTGATTGTCCTTGTCCCCAGAGATGTTCTTCAGTTATCCAAAATACCCAAACATGGCTATAGGGACATGAAGACCTCAAGAAAAAAATAAAAACACAGGAAATCTATGGTTGAAGGAGAGAAAAGACTTCAGCTCTGACATTACAAACTGCACACCTTTGTGACTTTACAAGCATCATTTTTGAACAAATGCTATGCGCAGAAGAAAAGAAGTTCAGAAATTGGTAGGGGTGAAATAAAACAATCAGTAAGTAGGTCCACCTTAACCATCAACTTCAGTGGCTAACGCAAGTATTATTTAAGTTTATTTTCTATAAAGAAAGAAAGATTGTATGAAGAAGTTGAGTTTGTTTTCCTAGAATTTAGACCTGCCACTCATGTGAAAAATGAAGACCTGAGAGGAATTAAAAGACTTAACATCAGCAGGAGTGGAAGCAAGCTGATTAAACATATTCAAGTCCTTGGTAACCTTAAAAAAAAACATTTTATGGGAAAAATAGCTGCCTTTTTTTTGACTGCCAGTGATGAGCATAAAGGATAAGGTGACAAGGAATAAGATTATTTCAAAGTCTCTTTGGATTGAGGTTTAGTTTTTTTGGGCTGCAGCTTACAAAATCACATACTTCATTTGTATTTTTTGAAATAAAAACCACTTTTTAAACTCTGGATTTTCTGGTGCTAAGGGACAAGTTTTGTAAAGCTGCTTAAGAGCAACTTAAGAGTCAGATTTATGACAGGTCAAAGGGAAGTTTTAGCTGCAAAATTTCACATTTAATTCAAATCACCATTCTGAGATGTTTAACTCAGTTGTAGTCCATGCAAAGTTAGTTGGTACCTAATTACCAGAATTACCCAAGGTTTTACAGCATAGGATTTTGGTACCCTCAATAAATGCATCTGCTTTATTTCTATCTCCAGGAAGAAAGAGCAACCATATTCTATATAACAGCTAGTGATCAACTCTCCTCTGAGAAGATCTTGGCTCTGGGCCTTATTTATTTGGAATAGGGTCAAACACCTGTTGAGAGGATTTTTCCCCCCTTTTTAAAAGATTCAACAATGTTGTAATATAAATACATACTGAAATCAAAGTCCTTCATTCTTGCTACTTGGTTACGGTTTTGATTAACTTCTAGGTTCATTCCATGCTTCGTGTTCAGGTTAGTTACATGCTTCTGTTGCATTCTAACTTCTCAGATTCCACAGGGTTTTATATGCTTTTCTGCGTGCTGGCCCAGAGGCTAGGAAGGCCATGGAACTTCCTCCCACACTTCTCTAGTCTAGGTTTTACACAGGTACTTAGAGAACTCTACAGGAATGTGGGAGATACGGGTTTGAACTTTCTTATCAAGAAAGAGGCAAGGTATAACATGTAGGCTCATATATGAGAGGGGGCAGCTGTCAACAGCTTCTGCTTTTACTTCTTTTCTTAGTGGAAAAATGACTGTTCTTCAAGTACCTAAACAAGAGGGAGTCTGGAGTGGATACAAGTTCCTTTTGAGCAGCCCTTCCTCTGCAGTGCTGCACTGCTTATTTGAGACACTTTCCAAAGCATCTAGGCTCTGAAGATACTGAATATCACTGAACATTACCATGGTAATCTCCCAGAAGGGAAGTTCTGTCTATTTTATGATCTAGAGGAGCAATTGTAGCATGTATAGAAATAGCTATGATACTTTTACTTTAGCTTTCTCACTCAAGCCCTACCAAGAACAAAGCAATGTCAATATGAACGTTAATAAAAGCTGAATAAATGTGACTGTGATTCTGGAAAACATCTCTGAGACACTTGCTGATTTAGTACAGGTAGGAAGACCAAAACCCGGAATATTGGAAACAGACTAGTTTCTAGTAAGGGAAAAGTGTAAATATGAGGACAGACTTCAGAGAAGTACTGAAATGTAGTTGGAAAGAATCAAACTGGAATGATCTGTCAGGAGGATGAAAGAAATTGTAAAATAGAGAATAATAATGCAGTCACCAGCTAGCAGGTGGAGGCTGGATGTGTCCTTCTAAAGAGCATAACCACCAACAGAGCTATTGAGCAGCAGTGGGTAAAACAAGAGAAGCATTTGTATAGCCAGTCAGTTATGGGAGGTGATAAATATGCAAAGAAATTATAGCAATTGGATTCAATATCACGGAGAACCTGTAATTAGGTGAATCACACTTTGTTAAGCACACAAAAAAATGCAGAGAATAAATTAAAAAAATGGATCCATTATGGAGCAAACTGACTAAGCCCAGAGAATTAATTACAGAGTGAACTAATTATGCAGAGAATTAATCACAAAACAAGCTAGTGAGAGAGGGCAACTGAGGAGGTGGAGATAGGGCAATGAGTAGCCAACAAAGAAGCCAAAAGTACCAGGTGTTGCTGACTGACCTAAGTGGCCAAGTTTTAATCAAACAGGCTCCAATGGTACCTCCTGCTGGATTCTCGTGTGCTGGAAACATTGTACTGCTTTGTGAGGTACATGGAGAAAGGGAGAAGGTAATGGCTGGTTCTGGTCATGTGAAAAGAAAGGGGGTGAAGATAAGCTCTACTCAGTCTGTTGATTTATATTTAACCCTATGGAGCTGCAAACTGATACTATGATTAAGGGTTTTACTGGTCTACTTTATCTTGATTATACCAAAGAAAGTAACAAGAGACCTTGGAAAGACTTTTCTCTAACACAGTTGAAGCTCTCCATTTAGCTGATCTGCCTTATCTAATGTTGTTTGAGCCCTGGCTGTGCTTTTAATAATTCTCTCCAAATTTGTACATACGGCATAAAATGCTCCCTCTTGTCTTCTGCTTACCCACACAAATTCTTATTTTCTTCTTCCAGAAGATAACCACATGATTTTAGGTCTGACACAAAGTTCACAAAATTTTGCAGAACTTTTATCTGGACCCTGCTGTGAACTGCTTTAGACCAGCCTCACTTTTCTGTCCAGAGATAAAGAAGTTCCTTATTTGGCTCAAATAGTAGGGACTTACATTCAGGGCAGTGAAATTTATAAGCTTCTCCTGAGGTGTGGTGCCTGTGTAAATTCTCTGGCTTGTATAGCCATTGTCTATCTAACTTATTAATACCCTCAGTGTCTTGTGGCTGTTTGAAAATGAGACTCAAAGTGCCTTCCAAAAAACTATAGATTTAAAAATACCCCCAAAAAACATGGAGACTAACTGTGGTATTATAATTTCCTGAAGTAACTAATGTTGTAGTTGCTACTATGCCACCACTTATCATATATTTTAGAAGGAAAAAAAAAAGTAGCTTATTGTCCCAAAATATATCTTAATGAATTATATTAATCTGTAAAATTAGATTAAGTTTTTAACGGAAACAAAAAGAATTTCTATACTGATACTCCATTCTGTCATGGGATAGCATCTGTGACTTAGTGTTGCTAAAAAGTCAAATATCAAATTTGTTTGCTACAGTTAACTCATGTCAGACTTTGTTTTCCCTTGATTTCATGCTGCAGCCATTACTTAATAAGATAATTGCATTAAATGGACTTTGTTTAAAGTTTCATTATATGAGGAAAGAAATTGTGACACTTGCTATGATTACACAAACACAAGTAAGGATTATGAGTTTCTTTGTAATCTTTTTCCAGTTGCACCGCTCTTCTTCGTTTGTCTTTATCACAGAGAGCTGCAGATTCCTCAGTCTTTGCTGCTTCAGTGAGATGCACATGAACCGCTCTCCTAAAGGAAAAGCATGAGGTGACAGGAAAACTGGACTCTGTGTTTTCCTCCAGAACTGGAGGATGGGAAAGGAGAGGGCTGCACCACTCGTGCTGTGAGGGACAGAGGAGGGGATATGGCCCGGCAGTAGTCGTTGCTTCACCCATCCTGAGCCTCTATTTTGGTAGCTGGTGCAAGCAGCCATTTAGGCTCTGGAATATGTGAAACAGGCTTGGCTAGTGGAGGTGGGGGAAGA
This sequence comes from Melanocharis versteri, assembly GCA_013397845.1. Lineage (NCBI taxonomy): Eukaryota > Metazoa > Chordata > Aves > Passeriformes > Melanocharitidae > Melanocharis > Melanocharis versteri. Next base: position 164,540 of record VZTG01007625.1, read on the forward strand.
GGGGGCAGGATAGCCACGAGCAGCTGCCTTTGTTTTCAGAAACCATCTGCTTAGCCAAATAATTACCTTGTTTTACTTCCCTGAGTTCTATGATCCTGTCTACCAGTCCTGAATAACTTCTGAATGGTGATGTCCAATATTTTTAATGGCTTTGCTTTTTTTCTTTTTCTTTTTCTTTTTTTTTTTTTTTAATATTTCCTTTTTTTTTTTTTTTTTAAGTTTGGAATGGCTGTTCGGTGAAATATTTCAATGTCAGATAGTTTAAAGTCTGTCTTATCTTTTCTGGTACATGTGAGAAGTATCACTAAAAGAAATATAAGAAGGTGTTTTGGGTTTTTTTCTCAAGCTACTAAATACCTTTATTTTAAGACTTTTAAGGAGTCAAATTGCAGTTTAAGAGGAAATAAATGTTCCTAGACTAGCTGATTAGAGGCCCAAGCTCATGAAGGGACTGTGTGCTTGAAAGCTGGTTGCCTTTTGTTATTGTTGGATACTGTTCCTATACTTGTAACAAATCATTGGCCTGGGGTCAATGACAATTCGGAGATCTTAACTTCTTCTACAAATAAAAAATAAGAACTGCCAGAGCACTAGGAAGAACAACAGTTTTATTTACAATCCTATACAGTATACATATACTGTGTCCAGATAATCTTCGAAAACTCATAAATAGCTTATTACTGACCTTGTTGCTTTGGTACAGGCTCTGCTTTGTTATTGGCCTCTGCCTTCTGTGGTTCATTTGGTGTTTTATTTTCATCCTTAAAAAAATAAACAAGGTTAGAAGCTGTAGATTGTCATTGTTGATAATGATGAGGGTGGTTTGGTGTCTGCAACATTTTTGTAGGAATTTGATTAAGCTGCCACACACTGACCATTGTTCCTGGGTGTTCTGTGTGCTTCCAGATGGATTTGCCAAAGGACTTGCGATGGATGTCGAAACAAAAAACTGGTATCTTCACATGCTCTGTGCAAACCCTGTTGCTTAGCTTAGAGTTCTGCTGCTGCCTGTTTGTAGAGCTGACGTGTTCGGTGCTGCCCCTCACAAGCCAGTGTGCATTTCTGAGTTAGTCTGGCTTCTGCCCAAACCTCCTGCTGGGCTAACACACCTGGTACATTTTGAGCTACCTTACCACAATGACAGATCTCAACCTCTACAAAATACTGAGACGGTATCCACTTTCACTGTAAAAAATTCACTTCCTCCAACACTTGTCGACTTAGATCCATTAACCGAATCCTTGGTGACCTGTACCTTGGTTCATCTCAGCTTTAACAGAGTGGCCTTTGGAGGAAGGAGTGAGATGTGCATGGGGAGCCCTAGGTGTTCACAGTGCTACGTAACACCATCATGTTAATCAAGCCCATGAGCATTTGCTATCCCAGATAGAATGAGTTTTCCTGGTGTGCAGCATGCTTATTAATAAAGATGTGAGGTTGTATTAGCGTATGGAAAAATTATTTGACATTAGGAGCTTTCTGGTCTTCATGCACTTTTTTTTCTGTTTCCTAAGGCAGTGACCTTCTTTTTGTTTGAGTTTCTGAGAATAAATTTGAGTTTGCTTTTTTCTGTGGAAATATTTGTGTTTTCCTGTCTGTTTTTATTCAGAGAACCAGGCATTGAAGATATAACATACATATACATAGAGAGAACTAAATTATAATATATATATATATATATCTCTATAAATTCCAATCAGTGTCTGTGCATACTCAAGGCTCTTGCATGATGTTTTGTTGTAAAGGTTGTTTTCTTTGTTTCAGGCTCCCTCCTAATAGCATAAGTACATAAATTAGTGCATTAATTAGTATATTAATCAGTTACCAAATATTATATACTTTCTTCTCTTTCTTCTTTTATCTTTAGATGGTATCTCCTTGCAGGCAGGAAATCCCTTAATCCCTGATCCATTCATGTGCCTCCATCTTAGTAGTGTTTTGAAGAGTGGAGGCTGATGGTGATACAATCTAAGTGTTGTGCTGATGTATGAAATTATTCTCGCCAAAAGAGTAATCCTTGTCTTCAGTGAAATCTAAATATATCTGTTTTGCTAGAACACTTTGCCAAGTGAGATATCAGCCTGCACAGAACTAACCTGTTGATATTCAGGAGTTTTCCCCTTTTAAAAGAGTTTTATTGACACAAGAAAACTGAGCTGTAAAAGAAGCATGAACAACGCCTGTAGATCTGCAGTATATAAAGGTTATTGAAAATAGATATTTTTGCCATTTATTGTGGATGACAGTATGGATATGCCTGCTCATCTTATTTATAACAGTGATAAATAAAATCTGAATTGTAGTTGGAGTTATTTAATTGTAGTTTAACCACACCTCTTCTTGAGGCTGTACAAACCTATGGGGTTTAGAAAACATCAGTTCTAGGTAGTGATTCTGTCTTACAAACATTTTTGCTTCTATCAATTTTACTTAAAGCTGTAAAATTAATGGCACTCTTGTCCATGTAAATCAAAGCTCCCAGAAGTTATGTCAGAATCTTTGTATATGCTCAACTGTTGTGAATATGTTAAAAGAAACTCCTTACTTGAAATTAACTTTATAATGGAGGAGTTTCGATTGTTTCAACAAGCATGAATGATTAATGGAACCTTTTTCACTTCTCTAATTATTTGGTGACACCATAAATTGTTGCCATTTTGCCTTGTAAAATTTTGATTATGTTAAGCTGGAAAAAACAAAAACACTTTCTCCCAGAAATTATTGGGAAAAGATAAAAATTCAAAGGCAACAAGAGAAAGAGGACTCATCCTTTTGCTTCAGTTTAAAATATTCCATTAATTAATTTGGAAAGAATGAGTTAACTTTTACAGCAAAGAAATACTAAATAAAAATATAGACTGTAGACTAATATGACTTACTTTATTTTTCAAAGAGGATTTACATTATTAAAACCAAGCTGAAAAAAAGATTTCTTTCAAAAGCTACTAAATTACTTTGTCTTTCCAATGGTTATCAGGAAGCAGGCTGATATATACCTGCATGACATTCTAATATTCAGAAAGGACACACTGACATTTCCTGCCAGAAGGAAACAAGATGCAGAAAAACACATCATCGTATGAAAAGCAGCAGTTCCGGTATCTCTAATTCTCCATTTGCAATGTTGATCACGACCTCTCATAAGCCTGTACTATTTCTGGAAAGCAGCTTTTGAAAGGAGAAAATTATATTTTCTTCATGATGAAAAGATGGTAGGATGGAGGAGAATAAAGACATTTCTTTCATTTTTCTAAATAAGGATTGATACCATGTTCAGTAAGTATATTTGAAATTCTGACCTTTGTCATTTACTTACATAAGTACCTTCTAAGAAAAAGATAGCATTAATGAGTCTATAAGAGACAAGAAAAAGCATACCTGGCCTGTTGATGCCTTTGGTGGTGGAGGAGCACATTCATTCTTGCAATCTGCTATCGCAGGTGCTAATTTTGGTCGAGAAAATACCGATTTTAATTTTCTAAACATCTTGCCTCTTCAACTGCCCTGAAGCCTCTATGACTCTTTTACCATGAACAAGTTTACAGCATGTGTTGTCTTGCCATCAGTAATCAAGCCAATTAGACACTTAATCAGGGTTAGGTCTGATTAGTGCCTTAAAGAAATTCCTTGCACAGTCTGTTTCAGTGATATTTTTTTGTCATAATTAGCACCTTTTCTTTTGATGTTGTGGACTAAGTTATTTCTAAGTTATTTTTACCCTCGACAGTTACACCATATACAGTTCCACTTTTCGTGCAAAAAGTCATGAATTGAGGACAGTGACCTTTTTCTGTGTAGAATAAACCAGTGTCTAATCTTTTATGTACAGAATATTAGGCATTTAATTTATGTTTAGAGATAAGGTTTTAAATTGTTGGCATATCTGTAGTTTAACCGGGAAATGAAAATGTTTAATAAGTAATCAACAATACGATACTTGAGATCTCAAAAGGTTTAATTTCTTTGCAGTCCTGAACTTATTTTTTGAGTGAATGACAATAAAAAAGGTCTTGGCGTTTGTTTTAGCAACTTTATTGCTTGTTTTGTTTCATTCTTCTTATTTCAAAACATGGGAAAAAAATAATCTTTAATTTTCTAATGCATTTACAGGCAATACAGCTTTATGCTGTCCCAGCATTTCTTGATGATAATAAGTGTTAGGTGAGCGAATATCCTATAAATTAGTAAAATATAAACTTTTATGGTTTATAACTGGGACATGATATTTAGATTCTATAGGCTTTGGGTCATCCTATATAAATCTCCATAAAAGCAAGCATGGTTTAGTCAATAGGCAAATTCAGTTTCAAGTATCTCTAAAGCCGTGTTGATTAAGCCCCTGTTAATAAGGATTTTTACAATTTAATTGTCTCTTTTTGTACGTAATTTCACTTTATGTATTACTAGTCTATGCCTTCAGTTTAAGCTTTGAATTTGAGCTAACAGCTTACAGTGGATTTATGCTGACCATCAAGGCATCAAGAAATACAGGAACCTACTCCTCTGAGCTATTTCTTAAATGACATATTTAGCGATTACATCAAAGTATTGAAAATGTCCCTCCTTGGGGTTTATTGTCTGGCAAGGATGGTTTTTAATCATTATTCTACTGTAGTAGTAACTGTAAGAATGAGCCAACAATTTTCATTAGTTTGCAAGCTTTTTCCCTCCAATGACATTTGTGAAGCAAACCTTATAATAATTGGCCAGAATTTGTAACTGGGAATCTCCTCCCATGCATGATGATTTCATAGTTGGTAGATACAGCAAAAGCTTAGACCCTTCCCTTTATATTAGCCTCTATGACCTGATTTCCTATAAAAGCAATGCAATTCTTGCTAATCTTTTGCACTCTTTTTAAAATTAGTATTTGAATGAGTAAATTACAAATTAATATCTAAAGTATTTTCACTTATTTATGCAGGTCTGGAAAACAGGTAGCTTTTTTCTTCTGGATGTGAATATATACATCTCCTCATAACAGAAGAATCTTAGAAAACAAATTAGTTTTTCTTTTACTATGTGAAATTTTAGTGGATTAAATTGACCAATTCAGTAAACTTTAAACAATAGCAATATACAAACCATATTTGAATACTGAGCCTTTTTGAGAGAAACTGTTTTCTAACAAAAAAGAAATTCTTAATTACTCAAATTTTTTCAGAACAGGTAGTTTTGTTCCTTGTTTATTAAAAATGGTAAAGTTCTTCATAAAAAACCATAATGCAGTGAAAATATATAGCATTTATATGTAATCTCTCTTAAGAAAATATGTACCTCTCTTAAGAATTTCTGCAAAATTATGCCCATTCTTTTTTGCAAAGATGTGAAGCAGCTTGTTTTAATGCTTTTCTTTAAATATAATGTTTATGCTGGTATATAATTTATGATTAATAGGCATGTAAAAGGAATGTACCAGACATTAAAAGGAAAGTATCATTGGGAGTATGTTAATAACTATATCCACAGCTAATGGATGTTATATTTGCTTAGTCTGTGACTAATTAAACGAATGTTCAAAACCCCTTCATATGATCTGATTTTGTAAATAATGAGCAGATTACAACAAAACTTGTGTTTTGATACCAATAGAGGTACAAGTTCATGTCTGACCCTGGTAAAATGACTAATCTGCTTCAATATTTCCTTTTTCTTCTATGTGTAATGGCTACTTAGGTATTTTTACCACACTTTGAACATGCTAAAAGCACTTCGGGGAATTGAATACTGCGATGCACTGTTAAGTAAGAAGATTAAAAGTGCAGCAGAAAAGAAGATAGCCTGTGTGCACTTAGCTTCTTAGCTACATTGGCTTTGGCCAAAGCTTACTAGGTGCTGTATTTCTGGTAAACTCCAGAGGGTACAGGGATTTCAAGGCTGTCTTATACATTCTCCAGCCACAGGTGGAGTATATCCTGTATTTATTATTGATTTACCTCCTATTTCGTTTTTATTTTTTCCTCTCAAGGAAATGTTTGTCTTCCAGTAAAAAATGTGACATATGCATTGACTTTTCAAATTTTTGATAAGATTTTTCTTCGAAGGATTCTATTTTTAATCTTAAAGAGTGCAGTATTTAAATCATAAGAATATACAAAAGGAAGAATGACTTCTTTTTCTGAATAACTAGGAGAGTTGTTAATACGAAAAGATTCCTTTTTTCAGGACTCTTCTTTGAGGTGGTTTGGTTTTTGTTGTCTTTTTTAGCCTGGAACTTGTAATAAAATGTTTGAAAGCGCCATGAGCACAGATTTAACTCCCCGTATAGTTAATAGGCATAGAGAGAATTTCAAGGACTGCTTTTCATTCCTCCAAAGGCAGTGTCTGTTTCTCCATTTTTTTTAATGTACAGATCAATAGACACCACTTGGAATTTTTATTTTGTATTAAGTTATGTGTAACATTTAAAAAAGATCAATGCCTGGGTTTCACTTCTATTCAGATATTCCCATGATGCAAAATGTAGTGTGCAGATGTTTTTCATAGGTATCTCTCTTCAGTTTATCTTTGTGATTCAAGGACCTTGACAGCTAAGTGTAGCACATCTTTCTTTAGAGCGCTGTAATAGTAGTCAGACAAAAGCTGAATCTTGCACTTTTCATAATTTTTGCCTCTTCACTGTGTAAGATTTGACAATTTTCACTATTTTTCTGGATTAACAAAAATTATAACAGTAATTCATCTGTCTCCCTCAATGCTGAGGTTTTTACTAAAAGACTTTTTAAATTTTTTCCTCAGGAAAAAAAATTGGTTTTTGGAGCTTAGATTGTTCATATCTACTTATTGTCTTCCTTTTTAAATGAAGGTGATGCTATCTTCTAACTAACTCTAACTTAATAAAGAAAAATAATTCATGCTTTCAATGGAAATACGTCTTTTTAGGCATATTATCACAGTCATGGCCAGACGTATGTATTATAACTTAGCATTCAGTGAGGTATCTCTAGAACTTACAAAGATTGCTTAAAGGATGATTCCTTCACCATTTTACTATATCTAATTTGCACTGATTCATAAGAGTTTTCATATGTTGCAGTTTATATGCTGGCACAAATCCTTTCCATCCTAAGTTTGAGACAGTAATAGGTCTTATGGTCTGGAGGAATCAGAAAATGCATAATAATCTTGATTGTTTTGGCCTTCAAGGAATGCAGACTTTCCTTTCAAATTCAGTTTTATTTGTAAAATCCAATCATAGGATTTATTCAGCTTACAACAAAAAAGAGATCAAAACACTTCTTTGGCAATATGCTGGAAAAAGACAGAATGTTGTTATTTCCTATTCCTTTTCACATTCCTCTATGTAAAATTGCTTAGTTAAGCTGGGAGCCATATCATAGAGACTCGTTTTCTAGAGCCTGCACCAGATCCTGGCTAGCTTTGAATATGATCATAGAATGATGTTATAATGTAATGTGTGGGTTGTAGGAGGTGACAAAATTGACTGTCAGCCTGCCAAAATTATAATGGCTGATGCCACTTTTTGGTAGTGACCTCTTTTGATGAAAGTGACATGTGAATCAAAAGCGTGGGATTTAAGACAGAAGAAAAATGCAAACCTCCTTATGTTTAGTTATGATATTCATCTGCAGGCATGATAAAACCTGAGGAAAAATTCTTGTCTACCAGCAGAAGGTACACTTCCCTTAGCATGTCTGGCTTTTTTTCTTATTTTTTTCCTGTCTTTTCAACATCTTTTTTTCCCCTCAGAGCAAAAGAAAAGGCACCACCAATAGATATTTATGTCTGTATTTCTTACATGTCCTAATGGGCAGAATTTCTTTTGTAACATCACTGTCACTTCCTAAAATGTGACTCATCACATGAGAAAGCTTTATCTGCTAAGGTAGTGCTGAAAAGTATCTCTTTCACTTAAATGAGTATCCAAAATTATCCTCTGGACCTAGGGCCAAAAAGAAATAAACCCTCCAGAAAGGCATCTGCAACACCTGCTTGGAGGATTCTCAGCCAAGGCTACATCACTGAAAGAATTAGGTGTCCTGCAGCCCCTCTAGGAAGACCACATCATCTCAAACCAGCAAGTTAGGGTCTCTTCAGGTACCTTCATGGGTAAGCAGTACTGCTTTGGAATGTGTAAGAGGTCACTCTTGTGTCAGAAGCAAACAACCCAAAAAACCAGTGCTCTCATGCCACATGCAGCCATTTAGTAACCTCATACTGCTGAGCCCATAGCCTCCTTTCTTTTCCCATTTTTCATCCCCATGAAGAAGAATAGATTGCTATAAAAGGTAATAAATTCTCAGCCACACCATTTAGATGGGAAATTGCCTGTATGTGGTCTGCTGGATATTTCCCAGGGGAAGCCCTCTGTGTGTAAGGCACTTCAAGGGAGACTGAAGTAGTTCAAAATATGGAGTTAAAGTGCAAGAGTTTCTCAAAATATGCTTGTGCTGGTTTAAAACCCATTGGGAACATTAGACCCACTCAAGCTGCCCCCCTTTCCCCCCCTTTCAATAGTGGAGGAAACACTTTGAGAGATTAGAAGATGGAATCACAATTTGCTGAAAAATTGCAATAGCCACAACAATATGAATTAAAGAGTGTACAAAAGAGAGGGTGTTTTACCCATGAAAGGGTATCTACCACTGAACAAACAAAAACGCTTCCTGAAGACAGTGCCTGGTGTGGTTTTCCCAAAAAAGGCAAAAATGAAGACTGGCCCTTGCTGAAACCACACCATGATATAGGTATAGAATTAAGCAGTGCCAGAAACTGTACAAGAAACCGTTGTCTCTCTAACCATGACAATGTGGGATGAGCTCAAACATCATCCTGTACTGTTAAATTTTTTTGGCAAATACATACTGCACGTGTTTACAGTAAAAAAGTTGACGAGGGCTCCTTTGCTGAATGTCTTCAGTAGGAAGCCCCAGGAGGAAAATTGGGAGGGGAGACGACCTTTTCCTTTGAAAGTTCTGACTCCTGGACTGGAGCCTGCATTTCAGTGTGGAGCTGCATGGACTGCCTTTGAACCAAATTTAAAAACTTTTACTGAAAAATAGTGGACAAGTAGGTTTTTTCTGCCTGAAGGGTATTTACATCAAGAGTTTGAAAACTAAGTCACTTTGCTAAAATTATTTTCCCTCAAATGCTAGTAGGAGCAGTAAGATCTCTGAACCGTGCAAGCACACACTAAAATAGTAGGCTGTCAAAAATTTCAGTAAAATGTCAAGACTCCCAAAAAAAGATGTGGCTCTGCTGCTTTGCTTTCTAGCCTTATAAAATAGTATTAATCTGGAATGTTTCTTGTTGTTAAAAAATTTGATATTGTGATATTGGTTTCAGAAGCACCGCTTTACATGTATCTTTATGCTCAAAAGAAAAATGCAAGGGTTGTTCTCTAGTAACTATATTTACGTGATTTCACACCAGACTAGTGGGTTATCATTCGCTTATTTAACCACTCATCATTGCTTCTCTTATGTAGAATACCATGGATAACAAGGGTGGTAGAGTGGTAGAAAAGAATTTCATTCTCTTAAATAAATCTCTAGAAAAACATTGTGTGACTTTGTCTTTCATATGTGTGAATGCATCAGGGAAAGGAAAGTTCACTGTACATGAGAAGAGGAGATATTCTTGAACCACAACTGAATCTCAAATTTTGATAAGGTTTAAGTCTAAATCCTGCATTTTGGAATTCAAAAGCATCCGATGTGAGGTGAAAAGGAGAATTTATGCCAAGATGATTTTTGCTTTTTCTTCTGTATACCTTTTACACAGGTTTATGTATCCACGAGTATTAGCATGCATACCTGTAATTCTTTAAGGCTGATAACGTAGCATAGTTCTAGTGTTCTGTAGGGCCAGGAGACCAAACATCCCAGAAGCCGTGAGGCCAGGAGACCAAACATTCTACTATCTTGGGGAGCCAAGTTCCGTTTCTAGAATATATTCTGTAAACTAGAGATTAGACCACCTGGGGGGAATTCGATAGATGGGGAGAATATCACACCGTGCACCCAAGCCCTATTATTGGGTACCCTTGTTAGATATGCTGATGTGTAAGGTCTATAACTTGTATACACAATTTATGGTGGGGTGTGCATTGCGACACGTTCCACCTTGGCAAAGTGATGCATCGATAGGATCCTATTAAAGATACCGAGGTAAAGAGCCCCCTACCCCTTTAACCGTGTCTGGCTTTCATTTCCTAAGACCAGGAAAAGGCATCACCATAAAGAAGAAAAGGACGTTTTTCTTAAAAAAAAATCTCAACACAAAAGTAAAAAAACCACAGCCAACTAACCAACCAAACCCCTCTGAAAAAATCAAACCAATGAAATAAGTGTCTTTTGTTCATGACATTTGCAATATATAATCCCATTCTTGGTGCCAGGTTTCTGACCAATGTCATCTCAACATTCCACAACTATATTCTCTTATAGGAGTAAAGTGGGGGTGGGGGGAAGAGAGAGGGAAATAGTTTCTTACACAGAAACATATCCGAATATGATCAGGATAGAATTGCAATTTTGTGTTCAATATTTGCGGGCTTTTGAAGATTCCTTTTCTAATAAAAATAAGAAGTCTAAGAAACAGAAGCAAATATGATATCTTAAGTGATGCAGTCACCCCCCCTTTTTTTTGAAGACTACTTTACTCCTCAATTACTTTAGTTCTAAGAGCCTGACATGCTTGCTTGAAGAGGGACTGTAGAGATGATCACATGGCTTAATTTAGATGGAAAAAGAACCCAGAGGTGCAAGACAGATACCTGTGGGGAAGAGCAGAAATAAGTGTGGAGGAAAAACATCTGTGGCCACTGTATTCTCTTGCAAGCAAATGATCACTGTGGGGAGGGGAGGAAGAGAGGGTTACACATTTAGGATCTTTCATGCCAGCAATGTTAACACTTGTATATGTTAACACTTCTATCTGAGGGAGATGGAAATAGAAATTTCGTTATAAATTGCATCTCTTCTGGAAAGCTGAAATTCATTGTGCTATCAAAAGAAGAAAAGCTTTCAGAAGTGTGTAATGTATTCCTCTAAACACATCATATTTTCTATGTACCCTCAGAGCATCCTATTCCCACTGCAGTGGTGGTAAGCCTTATGTTTCTGCTAACATAAATATTTAAAGCATGCCACCAACACAAACTACCTCATCTAGTCAACAACATGGCAACAAACTGAGAACCAAGTACTGCAAAAACAGTGCCTTAGTTGAGAAAACACCCAGCACCTCAAACATGGAGATATTTTGATATAATTGATAAAGCACTGAACTGGGACTTGCCCCCATTTCAGCCAGTCCATCAAACATTTACATTTTTCCTTTCTGTATTTTTCTCTCCTTTAAAGTAATTACTGTCTGAGAAGGCTTTCCCTGTCAAGCATAGACCAAGACCAATCTATATCTTTTTCAATTCTAGCTCTTTTTTTGCAACTTTTAGAATTGTCATGATTGACAAATAAGTAATTTGGATGGGCAAACCTCTGGCGGAAGGAATAGGAGTTCTTACTATTTTTAATTCATTATTAATGGTACTTAACACTCCAGTTCCCTCTGATGAGATAGTGCATTATGAAAACATTCACATTAGGAAACATTAACACTTTGTGTAAGTAGCTTGGCTCAGAAAAGTAGTATCTAACATAATTAAACTGTTCCAAGTGCGGTACTGGCTTCTGCTTTCTCTTTTCATCTTCTTTTAAAAGGAAACAGTGAGAATATTTTAATGCAATTATCTAGTGAATTCTATCATAAGCTTAAATCCAGGACCTGTCTTTGGTTCTGACCTCTGACAAAAAGCATTTCATATTCACAGTTCCCACTCTTCTGCAATACTAGGCTGACCTTTGGTAAAGATAAAAAGAACTATTCTCAACATCTCCTGTTGAATCAGTATAGCTGTACCTATTATAACTCAAAGATTAGAAGGAGAGCCAGAACAAGTGTTAGCCCTTCACTACCATCATTTGAGAAGGGTAGAGCAGACTGGTTACTTCCCTTGTAAAGATGGGAAATTTTATATAAATGATTTCATTTCCACTTACTGGATAAAATACATAAAACTTGTAGGAGTGAAAATCAAATGGAAAATTCTTTGAATAAGCCTTGACTCTAGAGTAGTCTTGACCTGACTGGCCTGCAATTCAAGATGATCTGGTGCTAATGATAGACTTGATTTAGCAACTCATTTGATTCAGTAATAAAAGGCAGAAGAGTAGTGACTCTATAAGAAAGCCAGGCTCCATTTCTAGTTTCTCCTGGACCTCTCTTTTGCAAGTATAACATTGATTATACTTCTGGTAAAATGTGATCAGCTCCAAGGGAAGCAGTAGAGGCTAGTGTTGCTAGAGACACTCCCATAATACAGTGAGATAGATTTAAAAAAGAAGGGTATTTCATGGTAAAAAAAAAAGAAAAAAGTCCTTTATTGGCTTGGTTGGCCTATTCTATCCACCTTATGTTTGCAGGAAGGGATTTACTTATGTTTAGGTAATGCTATGAAGAATTCATATTCCCATTTTATGAATATTTTTGGGGGCAATGTGAACGAAAATATGTTCTTTATTTGCAAATTTTAAATTGATAGGTTGTAACTTGCACATTCTCACCTAATGAAAAATAATTAATCAGATTGTGACATTTCTATCCTACAGATAAGAAAATTCTACATCTACTGGACTCTGCTAACCACAACAATATTTTTAAACTTACCTGATTTCTCTTCATTTTAGTTGATTACCTCTTTAACCTCAATATTCCCACCTCTCCACAAAAGTTTCTTTCATTACTTTTAAGGTTAGCTCTACGCAGCTGTCACATAATTTAAGTAGAAGAGTAGTTTAACTTTCTTTAACTCAATGTGCTGAAATAAGCTTGCACCCATTTGAAACAGCAGTCTGTCTCCTGTGTCCCCACGTACCACTGGAATGGTTCTTGTAGGCATAAAAGAGTTGTGAAAGACAGTTACTTGAGCTAGTGATTTTTCTACTTGCTATCATCTGTCATGCTTTTTGATTCTGGTTTCCTGGGATATGTGCATACAGATAACTTTAAAAAAAGTGAATTCCTTCAGTGAAGTGTTAAATGAAAAAAAGTGATGTAATTAGTTTTCTGTTTAAAGTCCACCATGTCCGTAAGTCTTTGAAAAACTGTGTCTTAAGTGTTAGGACTTTTACAGTTCTTAGACTGCAGTAGTGTGTGCTGGACAGAAACCTAGATAAAGAGATTCTAAAGGTGACATAACATGTTTGGTGGTAAAATGCAGTAAAATATTTGCTTTTCTAAGTCACTAGTACTTCTATTTAAGGAGGAAAAAAAAACTTAGGGAACACCTGAAGAATTTAAAAGAATGGTTAAAATAGAACTCTTCTTTTTTTCCCCTCCTGCATTAGACTTTGCTAATGTGTTTGATATCAAGTTTAAGCTTGTTCTTGGAAAAATGAAAGTTCTTGCAGTTTAGGAAAATAGATTTATTTAGTATTTAAAAGTTCCATCAGTGCTGTACAAGCTGGAAAGAAGCCATTTCCTTTCTGTTATAGATTTAACTTGGTTATGGCTCTCACTGCTACAAAACTGTCATTTCTTATTCAGATAAAATATGACTTTTTTTCTCTCCCCAGCCATTAATCAAAAGCACTAGTAAGTTCATGATTAAGCAGTTTACGAAGAGCAGTAAATTTTATCAGAGAGAGAAGATTTATACTTCTCTCTAAAATTATAGTTTTTCCAGATTTATAAAGCGGCAGACCAGTAGTCACTTTTCCTTCAGATGAAATCCTGGAAAAGTTCTTAGTTATAACTTTCCTGTTTATTTATACATCTCTGTTTGGTCTTTAGCAAAGACCTTGTATTTTTAAGGGCACTTGACTGATAGATGGGGACTAGAAACTGTGAGCTCCAGGGTAATCCCATTCTTCTACTTCCTTCTATGTGCGTGTATAAGAAGAATGTGGAGGATGGCATCTACTCATACCTTCAGTTACCCATGTCTTTTGCATCCTCAGCCCCTTTGTACTGTGATAAACATGCTTCTTCACCAGATTAGCAAAACTTACACCCTTTTCACCCCCAACCTAGTGTCAACACTGAAAACCCACGAGTCTTGCTATCAGCCATACAGTTATTAATTTTTACTTGTATAATGATCTGAAATTCCTTTCTTTCTCATTTCCATTTTTCAAAATGTCTCCTAAACCTTCTGATTTCCCTCTTCAGCTTGTTTACAGTTACTAAATATTATATTCTTCCTTGGGTATTTCATGTTGGTTCCCACCATGCCAGTGCCAGAGAATCCTGAGATCCAGGACCACTTTGTTCTGAGACCACTAGACCTGCTCCTCCTGTCAGAGCTCCAACGCTGTGTCCCACTTAAAAGTCACACCAGATGTTACAGCAGGTCTCTTTCACCTGCTTCCTTGCTCTAATTTATTTTCTATTAATCTTCTATAATCTACTTACTTTTGGTCTGTCAAATTTGTCAGAGAGAAAGCAGCCTGTACAAGCTGAGGGTTGTGCTTTATTGGAATATCAATCGGTGCTCTATTAGCAAGTGCAGCAGCAAATTCTGGTAGTAAGTGAAGCTTCTTGCACCTCTAATGCACAAAGCAAACCACAGTCAGAGCTCTTCAGCACAGTTTTTGGATAAGTTTATTTAGACTAAGAAAGGGATGTCAATGGTCTTATGGACAGATACGTTTTTTCTGGTAGTTGAGCCAAACTGGTTTGTAGACCATGAGTTGAAAAGTCCTGCTATTTAACAATATACACATTGAGCAGTTTCGAAGGCAGGTGCTACAGCCCCAGCAAAAGACTGAGTGCATCCTTTTCATGTCAGTAATTCAGAATGCTCTACTTTGATAAGTGCTAAGTGTTAGATATGAAAAGAGGTTTCATTGCTTACCTCCTTTTAAGTCAATAAATGCTGAATGGCTATTACAGTATAAGGCACACAGAAATACCTTTGTGACTGTAATCCTGAATGTTTAGGGGACAAGTCTGGTGAATTTACAACCAAATGCTATAGATTTAGAGCTTCCTGCTGCAGTCTCTACTCTCCTGCTGTATACTACTTAAAACCCTTCATGTATTAATTTTTTCTAGTAGATAACGTTGTATGAGAAGGCACCTCTTGTGTCATCAAGGCCTTGCTTCTTTATTAAAGTTTATAGGTATGTATTGCAGTCTTCTGGAAATTAATCAAACTTCATCTTAGGTATTAGTAAAACTTTAGGTTTCCACTCTCCCATCTCAAGGTTTTCTGAAAAGCTCTGTAGCCTGTAGTTAAATTTCTGATTTGTCCTGCTATTTTTTACAAATAACCAATCTCTGCCTTCAGCACTGCTCCTGCTTTAGTGGTGCCCTCAAGCACAAGTGATGGAACAGTTGTCAGATAATTGCACCACTGTCAGCTGGACAAGAATGTACTTTTTTCATGTACTCTCAGCTGTCTGTGTTTTGATAGACAAAAAGAGGTAAAAAACCCCTCAAATATTTTCTAAGTGTGCAAGTATGATCTTGGACTCATGGGAGAAGCAGCCTCTTTGTTAAGATAATGTAATGTCTTTGCAGTTTCTTTTAACATAGACCGAAAATTACATTTTGCTGTTTCTAAGTGAAATAAGCAGATCATACAGAATATGCAAGCATTTCAATACAGATGTTTCTAAGTTTTTTTTTTAATAGGAGCAAGCGGGTTTTGCTGTACTGCTATGTAACACAAAAACATGAGATAAATACATCCTACAGGATGAGCTACACAGGGGACTTTATGCATTCCTGTTAGATTCAGCAGCCTAATTGCATGCAAAGCTAAAAATGGCTTTGAGGTGCTTACTGCCTACAGAATCTGACAGGAAACTTTTCTTCCTTAGTAGAAAGATACAATAACCTCAGCCACCTACTATGCTTTAGCCTTTGATAAATATCAGGCTCCAAATAATCTGCCACTTTCTTACCAACTCTTTTTATTTTATTAATTGTTTCTTAATCCTGTTTTATATTTTATTTCCTCTCTTTTTGCTAATTTACTCTTTGTCACACACCTGTCCAATGAATTTGAAAAATGAGAAAGTGAAAAAGAAATTTATTTGACAATAAATACTGTATTAAAAAACTCTATATGGTCATCTAAACGTAACATGTTTATTCTCATGTCTTTGCTTTTTCTTAAAGCAGTGCAGAGACTGAGATTCATCCCAACTATCTGAAGGGGGAGCAGTAGGCCTCCTGAAGAGAGATTAGGCTCGTTTATGCCTTTCTTCTCACAGCATTATGAAAGGCATCAGGACAAACGAATTCTTGAGTTGGACAATGCAGATGAGTGTCTGACAAGGTTTCTTAAAGGTCTTGTAGCAAAGCCACAAGAATGAAAATATAGAGATTGCTTCTCTAACAGATGGACAAATATTGTTCAGTGAGGCATGTTAACTCTATAATAAGTCATAGCACAGAAGGCACGATACTGTAGTAGCACTCAGGAATGAGAATGTCCTTCTCTATTTTCTTCTCATCTTGGAAGATGCACAGCTTTTCTGTGCTCTGGACTGAGTCACCAAGTCCTGCTCTTAGCATAATTTGCAGTGTAGAGTTCTCCTGCACCATCTTTTTATGCCTTTTCCTTTCTGTAAAATGGAAGACCACAGTTGCTCTTCAATATTTTGCTCTCTTTGCAGAGGTGATTCAAAGAATAACTTGGAGGGGTGGTTGGGGTGAGGTGTCTGTGTTTCATTTGGGGAAAGAGGGACTGTTAATCATAGAATCACAGAAAGGCCTGGGTTGGAAGGAAATTAACAATCATATAGTTCCAATCCCCTGCCATGGACAGGGACATCTTCCACTAGGCCAGCTCACTCAAAGCCCCCTCCAACCTGGTCTTAAACACTTCAAGGGATGGGGCATCCACAGCATCTCTGGTCAACTTGTTCCAGGGTTCCATCTGTCTAGCCATCTTCATGACCCTCATCTGGACTTGCTGCAGCAGGTCCACATCCTGCTGGTCACAGTTATTTTGATGCAGGGTACAGTTGGCTTTCTGGGCTCATGCATGTGGTGCCAAGGCATGTCAAGCTTCTAGTCAACCAGCATCTCCCGGTCCTTTTGCCCAGGTCCGATCTCAATCTATTCCTCACCCAGCCTGTATTTGTGATTGGGATTTCCCCAACCCAGGTACAAGACCTTGCATTTGGCCTTGTTGAACCTCATTGGATTCTCACAGTGAAATGTCTCAAGCCTGTCGAGGTCCTCTGGATGCATCCCTTCCTTCCAGGGTGTTGACTTCACCACTCAACTCAGTGTTTTTGGCAAACTTGCTGAGGCTGCACTCAATCCCACTGATCATGTCCCTGAAAAAGATGTTGTAGGTCCCAACACCAGCCCTTGAGGAATGCCACTCTTGGGTGGAAAGGGTTAAAAGTGGAAGAATGGCAAGGAGGATGGTAGATTGGCTTAAGTGGCCTTGCAGCTGGGAATGCCAGGTTGTGGACAATACAGGTGTGGGATATCCCACATTTACGCTTATTGCTGTTTCTCTTCCGTCTGTTTTGAGAAGTAGAATTTCTGTGTAGAGATAATGTAGGTGTTTTGAGAGACTTGGAGGCATTCTCATGGACCTGCATGAGCTCCCTGTTCTGGGAGAAAGGAGATCAAAGCTCAGAGATAATAAAAAGCACAGGGGAGGTCGCAGCATGTTGGCAAATTGCATGTGCGTGGGCCCTTGATAAACTGGTGCAAAAAGCAGCTGAGCCTTTTGCTAGGATGGACTAAGCCTGGTGGGGCCTGCGCTCCCTCTTGCGTGTCTCTGCCTGGGTGTTGCTTAAGGATCCTCTGGTTAGTGAGGTAAGGAAACAAATGTACTCTTTACATTTCAGCTGTGGTTTTGTGGTTGTTGCGGCTTCCTGCCTCTGTCAATTCACACAGACACTCATCACTGATCTCTACTTGGACATTGAGCTGTTGGCCACAACCCGTTGAAAGTGACCATCCAGTCAGTTCCTTATCCACAAGCTGGTCAATCCATTAAATGTAAATTCACGCTCCTCCAGTTTAGAGAAAAGGATATCATGTGGGACAGTGTCAAATTCTTTACACAAGTCCAGATGGATGACATCTGTTGCTTTTCTCTTATCCACCAAATCCCATCATAGAAGGCCACCAAATTTGTCAGTAACAATTTACCCTTAGGGAAGTCATGGTGGCTGCCACCAGTCACCTCCTTATTCCCCATGTGCCTTAGCATAGTTTCAAGGACAGTCTGCTCCATAAACTTGTTTGGCATGGAGATGAGACTGACCAGCCTGTAGTTCCCTGGGTCTTCCTTTCCTAGTGTAGACAGACAAATCCTAAAATGGCTGCTAATTTTGGACATTAGATTAATCTAAAGAATCATTATATTCTGGATAGCAGGCGTGGCTACTGGATATATACAATACAAATGGGGGAAAATGTCGGATAATGATCTATCAGAAAAGTTGTTAAAATTGGATTTTAGTGCTTCAAGGATGTGGATCTATTCCATGTTGTCACGACAGGGCTGTGAGTTAGGATGAGCGCACATTAGATGATTGAGTTTGCTGGTCTTGCATTGTGGACATATAGAAGGGTTGAGGTTATTTCTGGGAGATTCTCTCTCCTTGCTTCTATTAGAACTGACACACATCCTTAATACTTCCTCAGGTGCAGAAGTCAGGACAGCTTAGTGTGGGAAGGGTAACTGACAGTGCCATACCATCTTAGCTGACTGCCTCCTTTGCTTATGTGGCTCTCAATTGGCTGCCTGCCTTAGACTCCCAAAATATGATTATCTGTGACATGAGCTAAAAACATCCCCATAATATTCAGGCATGTTATGTCACTTATCTTCTCATTTGACCAGCTATTCAAAAATCACCATATCTCTTAATAGACTAACAGCTCCCAACACCAGTGTGCCAAATATATACTGGAAACTCAAAAATACCTGAAATCCTTGTGATCAGAAAATACAGAACTCAGTTTATGATCCAACATATATAAAGGACATTGTGATTTTACAGGATGTACAAATATTTATTCAGCTTCTGAATAGACAAATTAAACATGGTCTCTGCTAAAAAAAGTTAATTGTATAAAAGGTGGTCAAAGAGGCAGGGTATTTTTATAAATTCAAGAAATATGTGCATATGTGGAAAAATTAATGAAGTGTTCTCGCTTGAATTTAACAGAGACTTAGTTGAAGAGAATATGTTGTGTTCCATGCATGAGTTGAACATGGTATGAATGATTAAAAGGGGAGTAGAAGTAGCAATTAAATAAGCTATTGAAAATGAGACTGCAAAAACTGGAAGAGACAAGAGGCTCTTTGGATGTTCAGTAGAAAAATCCAAGATGAGAGAGCAATTTCCACAGAATTTTGAAGGTAAAAATAATGGGACATTTATATGTTGTGAAGAGAGAATTTTCTATAGGGAAAGTTCTATAGACAGCATGATGATTATACATGGCTGCACTTTAGGACAAACAGGCAAATGTGACTTGATGTCAGGGTCAGGATGGATCCAGATTCCACAAAGTTTGCTGGTGAGAAAAAGAGGAATAAATTTCTTCATCTTCTCGCTTGCTTACAGTGGCATCTTAATCCTGGAATATATCTTAAATTTAAAGACCATCCCTCCATTTCTGCTGTGGTTTAGACCCATGGTGAGTGGGCTCTCACATTGTTTTGGAGTTTGTTTAATTGTTCCGTGAATGTCTTCCTGGGAATAAAAGCAAATTAAACAAATAAAACACTTTATTTCTCTGTGGATTCTGTTCTATTTCATGAAGCCACAAACTCAGGAGTTGTGTTCTTTCTCTGTTCTATATAATTTCTTCTCTCAGTGTTTTTACTGACTTGAAGTATGACTGTGTGTATATATTTTTAATGCTTTGCAATAATCCCATAGGATTGGTGAATCAAGGACTGTACTGTGTCCGTGATGAGAATTTGTATTTGGATAGGAACATAAGTCTTGCAGTCCCTTAGGATAAGAATTTTTATAGCATTTCTTCATATAGGTTTATTTATTCAAAGGGAAAAGTTTTAAATTACTTGAAAGATATTTTGAGAAGAAAATCATTAAACAAGATGCATAGTTTTCTAGAGAAACTGACAATAAGCAGAGGGAAAAAATTGCTGCATTTTTGAAAGCAAGGTAGTTGAACAGTTACTGAGCTATAAACAGAAATAGGCTCAAATATATTAGGGTCTTAAAGCATATTTCAAAAATACTAAATTCAATTTTCAACCACGCAACCAATCACTCGAATTATACCTATTGTGAAAGAAACAAAGTCCTTTCCTTCAAATCCATGCAAAGTGAAAAATTTCAAAGAACAAATCCCAGTGGATTTGTGTTTCTGCAACATTTATTTCACATTTTCACCATTTACTGGTTTAAAACATTTTCAATACTCTTCAGTTTAAAAAGGGTTCACAAGAGGTTAATCGGAGTTCTTAGTAGAAGAACCCATTTAGGAATGGATGAATTCCTACCCATTGTCCTGAGACAGAAGAGTGGTTTGAATGAGAGTGCCACATCATTAAGTCTGTCCTTGTCAAGTCCATTTTATTTATTGTCAAGGCCACTGTCAGATAAATAAGCTTTCATATGGCATTGTATTGCATATACCATACATATTGAATACTATATTTGCAGAGGTTTGCATCTCCCAGCTAAGCAAATTGTTAGAATGCTGCTGATTGTGTGCTGAATTTCTCTTCTTTTTGATTGAACTTGAATGGTGGAACATCTCAATTCAGTTTCACAGTAGACTTTTTTGGCTTTTTTTTTCAATAAGGAACGATGAAAAGATATAAATTTGAACAAATATTTTGTAGAACTCTTCCTTATAACTCTGCCACAAATTTGAAGAAACAAGCTTAGCCATCTTCCATCTTTGGTGCACCTCTAGGGGCTTGTAGATTTCCTAGTTTATATGGGCAGCCAAAACCTGTTGGAACTTGCAATGGCACGAAATCAGAATTAAGCTCTAATGAAGCAATGTAGGAGGGAAAAAAGGCCTTTAATAAAAAAACTCTGCCTTTTAAGAGTGTTGCCTTGCAGCAGCTTCTGCTCTAAGAACGCCTGCCTTGCAAATAGAGATGAAGAGGAATGCCTCATTTCTGCGACTTCTCCCAAATCCGTAGGATGGCTGTGCTAGATTAGAAGAGGCACCAAGCTGAGGGCAGATGGCAAGAAGCTGTGCCTTGTCTGATCACCCCACTGGTGCCGCTCTGCAGTCTCAGGGCTGGGAGAGCAGGGGGAGCTGCTGGGAGACCCTGCACAGCTCTGCATTGTTGTACGTGTGCTGCGGAGCAGGAGGCGGCACGAAGGACATCTGAGAATTCTGACTGCTTTAAAACCTCTGCCATGTGGCTGCTGCTCACATCAGCTTCAAGAACAGGCATTTTAATACAAGGAGGGTGAAAGCTTCAGCTTTAACTGGCTTTTAGATGGGCAAAATACCTCTGGGGCAGCCATTTAAGGGACTCAAGATCTCTGGGACAGCAGCATGTCCAGTTTGAAATTAAGGTGAAAGTATAGCAGGAATGAATCTTGTTGAGACCTCAAGGAAGAGAACTGGATTAGAGTTAGCGTAGAATTTTCCACTGGCAAAGCTTTTTACTTGATAATGTGTTGCTTCAACAAAACTGTTGAAATCCTGAAAAAGCACATGAAGAATCTGACAGGAAATACTATTTAATCGAGGTAAGACTTTTTTAAATCAAAAAAAGAGTAGGATGGAGCCCTAAATGGCAAAGAGGCTACGTCAGGATCAACTTTGTATTTTCTCTCAAATGGGCTAATCTCCTTGAGTTATGATACGGAATTTTAAGAAAAGTAGCTTCAAGCAAAGAACTGAATTGATTAAGAGATGATGGAAGCTATTTCTGTGGGAAATACGTGCCAGGTGACCATTAGACATGCTCATGGATAAGGTGGAAAATACTTTGTGTAAGAGTAATACTTTGTGTTAGCTGTTTTTTTAGTGCTCCTTTCTCCACAGGTGTAAAAATTCTTGATGTGTACTATTCTATTTTCTGATACTGAACAATAAAGTTTTGTTTTTCCTGAGGGTATCGATCACTGTGAAATTAAGTAATAATAGTCCTACATGCAATCTTTTATAGCTAGCTGCTGTAGTCCTTTCATTTTTGAGCCTCACTACTTTCTCGGACAGTTGTTATTTATTCTGCCTATAAATGATTTTGTACTTGCCAATGTAAGCATAAAAGAGTCCAAGTCTGAGCTAAGAAATAAAAATGAATTGAGTATCTCTACCTTCCAGGATATGTCCAAAGACAGTAAATTAGCTAATTGCTAAAAGCTTCTTTCAGAACTCTGCAGCCTCCAAACTAGCAATAAAACCCCAAGGCAATCTCAGGTCAAATAAATAATACTGCAAACATAGCATTTCCTTTGTTCTGCTTTAATTTAAGGTTTAAGCTACATGGACCATTGCATTAAGTTGTTAGAACCTCCTGAAAAGTTTTCCCAGAATCAGAAGGGGAAAGTACTTCAAAGGGAGGATAAACAGTCTTTTGTTGGGATTTACAGGATATACTTGTTCAGAATTTCTGTAATTTTGCAGTTTTTCAGCTACCCAATACAAGTGAGACAAGGTGTAACAGAACAGCACTGATTACAACAACAAAGTGATAACGCTTTTAGCCCAACTTTTTAATAACGTCAGGCTTATATGGACATGTTGCCTGTCTTTAGCTCACCACAGGAATTTTTTTTATGTTGGCCTGTTTAGACAAATCTGACAAAAACTTAAAGGTATAAACTTCTCAGGATATTAGAGAGAGGTCTGAATTTGTGTTCCTGCGGGTGCTGCAGGTAGATGTTAGCTGTGAGGATCAAAGGGAAATCAGCCAGCCAAGAAGTCTATGAATAGTTATTAATATGTCTATAGCTCTGAATCAACCAACTGCATGGTGGACTGTGCTTCATCAAAGTGGTGGGGCAGGATGCAGGACAGGTCTGGGAACTAGAGGATGAAAGGAAAATATAATTTTTTGTTCCTTGGGAGAGGTACTGTGTTACACACACTCAGTGATCGCTGAGATTTGCTATTTCTCCTTAGAAAATAACTCGGGAGGCAAGTGATGGCCACACTTTTCTTGCCGCCCCCCCCACCCCCCAAAAAAAGAAAAGATATTTTTTTATTTAGAAATATCTTTACGACTTTCATCATATGTCTAATATATTTTTGTAATAATTCAGGCTTTGAAGCAAGTTCTGTGTCCTCAATGATCAGAATCATACTGATTCTACTTACAAAGTCACATCAACCTTTTGCAAATAGAAAAGGAAGCCCTGAAAGACTAATAAATACATCTAATATAAGGTACATCCCAGTACTATAGTTCATGTTTCATTAATTTATTTTGGATGACCCTTACCGGTTGTTTTTCAGTTCTGCCTTGATGAATTTCTGTAACACTGTTATAACTCTAGAGAATTTCTACTGAGTGTTCAAAATGCTTTGTGTTTGAGACCTCAGGCCCGAAAAATACAAATTTTGTTCAGTCCTAATTTAATTTCCCTTCAAGTAGAGTAAAAAAAGCAGAAAAATGGAAAAACTTAGTAACATTGGAGTACAGGGCAGACAAAACAGCCTACACAAGTCAAATGATTATGATGGGTAAATCTCTTGACTTTGCTTCTTCAGTGCTAGAGGAGTTTTTTCTTTTGAAAGAGATGGAATCAAATAGCTTAAGATTTAAACAGACTCACTTCAACTTTCTCATGATTTTCTGTGGATTAAATCATGTTTGGAGCCTAGCACTCCTTCTCAGATTAAATTTAAATGAAGACAAATTTCTTTGAAGACATTGGAATAGTTCCAGTGCAAAAGTGGCTCCATTGTGAGGGTAATCAGGCCAGTTAGTGACAATACGAGAAAGATGACAGCAGTTTTACCCATGGGAAGTATATATAGTTCTTTAGTCTCTGCAGGATATTTCTCTATGCACTTCAAAGAGTGCAGTCAATAGAATAAATACCTTGGTCACATTCTGAAAATTACACTTTCAAAAGGCAGTTATTAGTGATTTGAGTTTCTAGTGTTTGGAGCATTTAAAAGTGAGATGTACTGCCCTGCATACTGACATTCAAAGGATGGCAGATAGACATAAAACATTTTCTCACTTATTTTAGTGAAAGATAATGTAAGATCAGGAAAAAATCAGTCCTGCTAAGATTGGAGACAGCTTTCCCTTGGTCTCTCCAGTAACTCTTTTTGAAAGATGGTTAATATAATTTCTTAATGTGAGAAGAGTAGTAGTTCTGCATTGAAATTGTGTACCTCAGCATTCAGGGTTTCAGATGGGTTTCTCAATATTCCTTGTGTTGTTTTAATAGGGTAATTGCTCTGCTTGCTCTTCTGAAAAGAACTGTATATTTCCAGTTTGTCACCATTAAAAGTTCAGTTATCACTAGAAAAGTATTTGATGTTTTATTTTCTGTCAGGTTCACTTTTCTACCTAAGCTCTGCACAGTGCAGGAATAGATATGGTTGAGTAGGAACAGCAGTAATACTGTCATCCTTACAACTGGATTGTCTAGCTCCTACCCCAGTAGCATGTGATCTAGCTACAGAAAACCTAGTAAGCTGGGGTCTGTCCACAGCAATGTAGAAATATTCAGAATATCTGTGGTGGAATTAGGCTAGGTAAGTTACTGAAAGCAGTAAAATTTAGCAGGCTTTGCTGCAGGAAACATGGATACATAGACAACTGCAATCTTCTACCTTGGATGTTCCTCTGGATGTGCACCCATTCATCTGGTATCAAAAAGCTTTATCTCATCTGGTTTCCACTACGTCCTTGTCCTTGGCAGCAGTGCACTAATTGCCTAGTCAGAACTCTACTCGTGGTTACACCTGTGACGTTTGCAGATAAATGCCGAGAAATTACGATGTTTAGCAGTGGTGAGAAAATGTTTACAAAGATATTATTGAAGTATCATTTTTAGGGAACTAATGTGAAATTGTGAAACGCAAATTTCAAACAAATGTGGTTCACTGAACCAGAAACAAATTAGCTGCCACTTAAAAATGTCATTAACAGATGCAGAAATGCCTTATTTAATAACCTCTTCAGATAGAAAATAACACTAGACCGAAACAAAACTGACTTTGAATTACACTGTCCAAATACATCCAGAAGATATTGCTTGGTTTTATAAATTCAAGCAGACTTAATATGTTCATATTTTACACCAAGAAACAGGGAGAATACAGATTTTCTTCAGTCTCTCAGAGTGGCAGCTTACCCTGGAGAGAGATGACCATTATATACACAGTATTTTGGAAATCTATTGAAACAAATTGGATACTCTTTACATGGGAGTGCAATGCCACCAGTGTAACTGTGCCACTTTTTCCTCTTCCTAAAGCCATTGGTCATATTTTCATTGACTTAGAGGTGCTACAACAACTGACCCCCTCTAAACTGATACTGTTTCTGATCATCAGACAACATGCCTGGGGAATGCTTCTGTGCTGGTCATGCACATAATTTTGTTCTTCTCCTTCTCTGCTGGGTGTATATTTGGAGGGAGAAATTCAGGTCTTTTTGTATCATTACAATCTAAATTATTATCTGCTCTTTTTCATAGCTCAGTGGAGTGAAGGACTTCGAGAAGATGTAAAATAATGACGTAAAAACTTGAGATCCTAAATTCTGTGCATCTTGCCAAAGGTCATCTTAAGTCTGATTGAGGTTTGAGGCGTATCTGTGTAAAAAAATGGCAACATGTAACCCAAATACTGCAATATGAACCCAGACTTAGAAGTACACAGACTCCTGTGTTTGACTGTTCCTTGGAGTTTCTGTAAGAGTTCACTTGAGGTATTGACCTCAGTAGGATAGTAGCAGTCATGGAAAATATGAAATTCTGTACTAGTTCTTTTAAAAAAAAAGTAGGAACCAAGGCAAAACTTATTCTGATTTATACTGCATGCTCTATTTTCCTTCTTTGAAGTGTCGGAGAAAAACCATGGAAAAAATGAAGTGTAGAGATGAAGGCAAATGTGGGACAGAAAAGCAAAGCTATTAAATGAGTTTTGAGATGAAAAAAAAATTCATCATGGAGAGAGATTAACAGCAGTTTCAAGTCACTTGAATTTGGATTACTTCGCTCTTGCATATCCCTCAAATCAAGTAGAACAGTTAGTAAACAACTTCAAGCATTTCCTTATGAGCATCAGAAGTTGTAAACTTGTGTCAATGAATAAATATAAATACTTGGAACAGAAACTAGGGTCTGCTTCTGCTAAAGTCACTTGCAGAACCCCAAACTGACTCTAATGTTTGGGGTGAGGGACCTGCTCTGTACAGTAGGCATCGTCTAGCACATCCATGTAGTTAAAACACAGCTGCTTCAGACAGAGCAGCATGTTCAAAAGCTGGAATTATAGAATAATGAAGAGGTTTCTTTAGGTTATCTCATCCAATCCCTACTAAAATCAGAGATGGCCTAAGGCATTTGCTCATGACCTTGTCCAGTCAAGTTTTGAACACCTTCAAGGAGGAACATTAGTCAGCTGGGTAAGCTGTTCTTGTGGCTGATCACCTACATTGTGATTTTTTCCTAATACCTGTGTCTATCACCCATCACCTTATTGCTGTGCACCACCAAGGACTGTCTGACTCCATTCCCCCTCTGCCTTGTTAGGCATCTCCAGCTAGGTCACCATTTGCCTTCTCCTGAAAACTGAATAAACCTGGCTCTCAGCTTCACTCTGCATGCCACAAACTTCAGCCCACTGTCCATCTGGCTGGCCTCTGCTGAGCTCATTCCACTGTCACATCTCTGTATCCCTCCTCAAGTTTCTGCTATGCACAAAGGGCAAGGGACGTTGCTTTCTTTTTTTTCTGGATATGCTTGCAACTTTCTCTCACTGAAGGTAAGGAGCAGGAGAGACATTGACAGAGTAGGATACCTAAAGCATCTCTTCCCGCCTGTTTCTACTGCCTAGTGCAAGAATTTTGCAGGAAAAGAAATTGTACCTCTGCAACACAGGTAGTTTTTATAATTTCAAGTCAAACTGTTTTAAAACTGAGTTGCAATAATTTGTCTGAATGACTGAGGAGAAATGAGGTTGCTAGGAAGCCAAATGTTGTTTATCCAGGGAGTTCAGAGGGAGGAATGGATTTAGATCCAGCTGCGTAAAAGTAAGAAATACTTGTCCAAGACACTTACATAATCATAATTCTGCCCTACTTCATTTGCAAAGAAAGATCAAGTATACTGGTTAAACCACTTAGTTTAAACAAAGTTCAAAAACATTAAAATGTCATAGCCAGACGTATAAGGTTTTGTGTAACATCAGAACACAGAAAAGTCAAGGTTCCACTCTAAGTAAAATTTCCTTGCAATAGAAAAGCTTATCTCAAATCTTCACACACAGATTTAGTGCAATTTTTCGGTGGCTTATAGCTAGACGTACATGCGGGCATGTTGTGAATACTGAACTTTTCCTCCTATGACACTCTCAAAGCAAAGGGCCACATGGCAAAGGCCATCAGGAATGTCTTCATACTGTTTTGCAAAATAAATTGTTGTCTTAAGTCACCGAAACCTCAGAAGTAAACTTCAGCTTCCTCTTCACTCCCTTACTACATGAAAAATCCTTCAAAAAGCAGAAACTCCAAATGAATAGGAAAAACTTCTCTGGCGCTAAAGTAGTATACTTTTTCAGGGAAAAGAGAAATAGTGCTTATAAACCCACATTCTACACATTAGGCTTATAGAAGTCTGTTGTATTACACCTCACACTGCCAATAGAGACTAGCAACCTTCATTTTAATATATATTTTGTGGCTTGCATGAAACCTTTGAAGTGATTGAAATTTATATTGAACTGATTAAATGTTTCCCCCTTTCTCCCTACATTGTTTGCAAAAGGTCAATGTGTATATTAATAAAATTCTTCTGGAAATTCAGAAAGGTAAAAAGCAAAGCCTGCATACAGATAGATAAGCAATCAAACACAAAATACAAACTAAACAAAGGACCCTTCTTGTTTTATAAACTGTCCTATTATTGCATTTGTAAATACATTATTTTCTTTTCTTCCCTCTGGCAGTCTTGTATCTCTTCAAATTATTAACATTAGAGAAGATATGAAAATTATAATCCAAGGGTAATTAAAACCAAATTGTAAAATTCTGAACCACTGAAACAGATATTTCAGAGTCTATTATGGTATAGAACAGTTAAAATTAATATTTTAAAATCAGCTTGATGATACAGCTAAGTAGATATTGGTTAATGTTTCAGAAGTTCTGGATACTGAAAGAGATTTAAGTACTGTCATGCACATGCCTTCACAGGACCTACACTGAGACTCACAAACACATGCCAAGGGCCAGGTGCCTAAATAGGCCAACAGCTTGTGTCACACAGTAGGAACTTGCTGAAATTCTGCCTTGCCTGAGTTTCAGTACTGAGGAAATGCATTTGGGCAGGACTGTCTGGATCATACCTGGCTCCTTTAGTGCAAACCAAAGCGATATTATTCTTTTCAGGTAGGAAATTCATTGGAACCCAGCAAAGCAGTCAGTCTAACGTCTGCGCACTCCTTGGCACTGTGTGTTCTAGGCACATCTACTGTGTTAGAGAAGAGCACCAGTACAGACAGGGTAGGCAGAAGGGGTGGTTTTCCTGTCTTTTGGTAAGTCTGAACCATTATGCAGCTGGGAACACAAGATTCACGGGGCAGTATAAGAAGACATGCATGAGGGAGCATGCCTTTTCATTAATGTTGGGGTGCATAATGGGAAAAGGGCTGGAGCCACTCCAAATTCCTTGCTCCTAAGGATATTTTATGTATTTTAAACCAAGCAGATACTGAACAAAGTCCCCATATACTCATGAGAACAGAGCTTGGTTACCACATCATTGTTTTGGGGGCAGTGGGAGTACTGTAGCCAGATTTTTGTCTGGTGACAATTCTCTGATATTGGGAAAGCTCAGGTGTCCTGCTCTCTAGAGGGATGTTCTGGGCTAGGATATCATGTTGGCAGCACTTTTTTCTCTTACATCCATGTATTTAATGGGGACAGATGAAACTCAGCATTTCTATAGGGCCGGGATACCTAGCTTTTGAACTCCAAAAAAGCCTGCATGTGAAAGAGGGAGCACATCTGTCAGCAAATAGAAAACCAAAGGTGTGGACCATAAACATTAGCAAAACTTGAAGTATTCAGAAGTTTCCTAAGGTATGATGTTACTAGATTGCGTTTTTCATGTAGTTGCTTCCATACCAGCAAATTTTTGCTCAGTACTTAATATGTTGAGGATTTTTTAGTTACAAACAATGCAGCTGCTTTATTTAATCCTTAGGAATATGAAGAATAATTAAGGAATACTCTTCTCCAATTGTGAAGAGTGTTGTGGAAATACATGCTGCAAAATGAGGTGGAAAACTACCATGTTTCACATGGTGTGTTAAGTTTGAATTAGATAAGTGTATTAAATTCATGTCTGCTCACTCCTTGTTTCTTTGTCTCAGTAGGAGTAACAGGGATGATAAAAAACATTAGTGAATCCACAGTGTTACCAGAGACCTTTTCTTCTAAACAATGAATATTTAAGTGTCATCTGGGATTGCTCCAGCCATGACATACAACCAAATGCCATTCTTTTCCATTTATTGCAAGAACAGTACAGCTAAGAAGCAGGAAAAGATAACCAAGAGCATTTGGCTGTTCAGAGAGTTTCTAATACCAGACTGAAAATTCAGCTAAGTCCCCAGATGTCATGGTTATGCATTTACTTCCACTTAGCTCAATTCTGACAATTCTAGTTGGTTTCAGCAAGACCTGGAACCTGACACCACTGATGAGAGTGAAACACTGCTATATTCTGAACCATGCAAGTAAAATAATTGCAAATTAAAGTAAGACAAGTGAGAAGAGCATCGTGAACATCAGAACCATCCATATCAGTTACAACTTATCTTTCCAGTCACAGTGGTTTGACTTTTTGTCACATGCCATGTTTGTGCTTATTTTACAAACTCAACCACCCCTTCATGTTTGTATCTTTGCTAAGCTGCTGACCAGTGTTTTGTATTGCAAGGAATCAGTTCACTTCTGGGCTTTTTTTATTCATTAATTTTTAAGGCGAATTTTTATGGGCAGATTTTCTTGATGATGATGGAGAAACATTCAATCCCTGTGGAGTATTGAAAGGATGTTTCTTCCATCTACAAAAGTCTCCCAAAATACACAGTGTTTTTGATCGTTCGGATTGCTGACGGCCAGTGCACCCCTCCTGACCACTCTGCTCTTCCTTCTTAGGATTCTTCTGTCCCTCACCTCATTAATATTCCATAGATACTATTGATTTTTACTTGCCCTGTCCTGTTTTAGACTATGAGTTTTTAACAACGAGAAACATGACACTTCTATGTGTTCACAGTCTGGATTTACATTGTTTGATTATTTAAACATTTTATTATCACTTATGAAGGTGATAATTTTCTTTGTCTTTCACCTCCTCTTTTACCTCGTTCTGATTAATGTTTCAATTCTTGCCTCTCATTGTCTAGCAATGGCTATAATTCCTCCTCTTTCTTCTCATGAAAGATGGTAAAAACCTGGTCTGCTAATGCTAGAGAAGGTGAAGAAAATTCTGTATAAATTGAAATGTAAAAAAGCTGGCATTAAAAATGTACTGCACTGCAATGTCCCTTCAGTCATGCATCATGACATTTCAGTTTGCAGAAGCTCAGAATGTTTGGATGAGATAAAGTGAGCTGAAATGGTGAAAATGAGTAGTTCCATCTTGCCTGCAGTGAAAATATGATGACAATCATCTTACAGTCTTTCTCAGCAACATGGCTGATTAACTTTTATACTTTCTGAATACCATAGTTTATCCAAAATAAAAATCAAGAGAAACAAAGGTAACGCTTCTTAGGCTTTTATTTTTTTCTTTTGTTAAAAAGGAACATTTAGAAATGTTGAAGAAAATTGATGAAAATCATGAAGTCAATGTCAATGCTCTAAGGATTATTCTGTAGTTAATTAAAACCATTTTACTCTTCAATCTCTTAAATGAAGATATTTGTATAGGGATTTAATACATTAAAGACAAGAATAGAATTTAGACCCTTGATGTGTTTGCCTTTCTGTTTTAAGTATTTAACATCCAGTCTTTAAAACAGAAGCGAGTGACTACCAACAGTAAGATAACTAGTGTAAATCTTTATTTTTAGAATTAGGAATAACACTTACTGGGAGATTATTTGACTTAGAGGTAAGGAGAAAATTCTTGTGAGCTTCAGGTTTCAGTGAGACTATAGAGGAATACAAATCTGTTTGTCCTTAAGGCCAAAATTGCAAGATGTGGGACACTGGTCATAGCATTTATCGTGTATTTGTTAATAGACATTTTTCAGTAGTTAAGAATATTCATATGGGGCCATACCACAAGGCAATTTAACCCAATATCCTGCCTTTGAGAATAACCAGGAGAGGATGCCCAGGAAAACTTGCATGAAGAGTGAAAGCAGAAATAACATCAATATTTCTTCTGATGATATCCCAGATTCTAAACTTTTTTAGATCTAGCCAAATGAAATTCCTGTGCCATTGCTGACCCTTGGTGGTTTTTCCCTCATGAATTTCTCCAGTCTTTTACTGAAAATATTTAACTTGTGTAAGTGTTTAAAAGGACGTTGTCCTTCATCTAGATTCTAAAGCTAAATAAATATAAAACAGTTGAAGAGGTGAAGGTTTTCATAAACATATGAAGAACAGAAATATAAAATTCAGTATGTGGACCTTTTCTTTCATTTCAAATTATCTTCCAGTAAAATCTGGAGTACATGGTTCTTTGGATTTATTGGAATCTGGGAAAATCAGAAACTAAGTAATAATTTTGTTGTTTATATCATACTGGAGAATTTGGAGAGATTTGGTAATGTTTCCATTGTTCGGAGTGTCTTGGCATTTGTAGTAACACGATATCCAAGCCAGATATTTTTTAGAGATCGTTTTAAAATTATGATTTTTACTTCCAATCAGTTATAATCAGAAAGTTTCTAACATATGGCAGAGAGAGAACATGAAACCATATGCACCCAGCGCTGGGACTGTGTTCCTGAGAAAACAGTTTGCTATTTTTATGTCGGCCAGCAGGTGTCAATACCCCAAAGTGAAGAAGCTGCCCAGCAGCCAGATACAGTCAGAAAGAGGCTGGCACAGGGAGTGTAAGTATTTTGGAAGTCAAACTTTGAAAGTTGACTTTGTGAAGTGCTTTGTCACCACCAGGAAGGAAGCCATCTTCTGAGGGGAAAGAGGAGAGGGAAATTAAGCAAAATTTCCTTTCCTCTAGTAGGTAACTCTTACTTTCTTTTCCTACTGATCGTAGCATTTTTATTCTCCATCCCCAGAACTGCAAAGCTTTGTGGTCTCTGGCTTCAGTCGTCAAGCCCCTCTGTGCTCCCTATCCATTCTGGCCAAATCCACAGCGAAACAGTGGAAAAGCATCTAAAAGTGGGATACTTGGCTATTTTGAACAATGCAATGGACTTTCATCAAAGCTGTTGGTGTGCTATTGCATCCTATCTATTTTTCTCCTAAAAGTGCTCTTCTAATCCATACTGTTGGATGTTTTCTGTGATACCTGTTAGTTGCTGAAATAAAAAAAAATCTGAAGTGAAATTTGTTTTCCACAAAAATTTCAGCATTTAAGTAAGTATTCTCTTTTTTTACCCATTTTAGGCCTTTGTGAAATAGAATCGTGTAATATTTTTTTGTAGTTACATAATGTCCTCCTAGATTCAGCTTTGAAATCTCTTCAGTCAGTAGTAAAAACATCCTTCTTTCCATATTATTATAGATTAGGCATAATGAGAACAGACTGGGTAGCTCTTAGGAAAGGTATGTGATTCCTTGACGTACTTCAGACTTCTTTTTCCTGATTTCCACAGTGGTAGTGCCTGCAAGATTTATTCTTATGTTTTAGACACTACATAACCCTAATAATGAAATGGTCATATCCATTACATTGTTTCACTCATTTATGTATTTATTTATTTTTTGTGTAGCCTATTGAGGTAGAACATTTTGCTTTGGCGTTTTTCTGGTTTCTGATAGCAAGCAAAGACTTGTCAAAAGTTGACACAATTCAGGCAAACGTAAAATTTATCATATTACTCTCACAGTACTGGTGTCTATCTACCACTCATGAAGAAATCCTCTCTGAAATTAAATGTTTAGGGCTATTGAAATTCTGGCCTCAACTTTCTACCAGCTGCTGTTTTACAGTGATCTGGTAAGAGCTAGGAATTTACATACTCCATTTTTAATTTAATCAAACGCTGTCAGTCAGCATCACATGTTAGATAATATTTCCATCAGGAGAAACTTAAAAACAACCAACTGAAAGATTAAAAACCTCTTCCTCTTGAAGATAATAATCTTAGTGAATTTTAACAGATTGCTTTAGCAGATGGAAATGTGATATTCACTATAGTAAATTACATTAACATGCTCTCAGACAGAGATGTCACATTTGCCACAGTAATTTACATTAACATGATTTGAGACAGATTTGATTCCCCAAAAAGAATCAGAAATAACATTTTATCAATTAATTTTTTATTGCCACTTCTTCAGATAATTTTCAGTCTGATGTGGGACAGGTTTTCTATCAATGGATGCCATGATGAACAGGACAGAAACATTGTTTTGCTGTAGACATCTATAAATTATACAATATACATGATCCTGCATGGTACCAAACCAACACCATGTACCAGTATAAAGAAAATGAATTCCATTTATCGGTACAGAGCTACTCTTGACTCAATGACTCATATTAATTTGACTTCTGGACAAGATACCTGCTCTTTTGCATGTCTATACTGCTTTCTACCTCTGCTTTCACGAGATCTTATCTTAAAATGTTGATGAAGAACATTCTGAAAAGAAATTTAACCATCTCTACTGTGTTGGCATCTTTAGGCATAAGACGGTGTGGGTGCAACTTAGCTGTCATCCAGTATTGTGCAGGGGATCTGGGAAATATTTATAATGACAACTGCTCTACTGTGTGAAAAAAGTATTCCTGCATCTCTGTGGACCATACGAAATCATGAACTGTCCTGAGGTCTTTCATCTAGTCTTAAACCCAGGACAGAACATGCAAAATCGATAAGCAACAAACAAGACTGATAAAACTGCACTGGCAGAAAACAAAGCAGCTGTCTGGAGTTTTGCAGAGCTGCTTTCAAGATCTGCTCCTCAAATTACTGGATTTCTGAGTAACACCAGCAAGAGACTCCACAGTTCCTGCTATGGAGCTTCAAAGGCATTCTTATGGTCAGAGGCTCAGAGGCCAGCTTTGGAGAAAATACTTGAGGGATATTTCAGGAGAGTAACTTGAGGCTGTGGTGAGACTGTTTCAAGTGATTCTCTGTGTGACTTGTCTGAAAATAGATCTCAGAAATAACCAGAAGTGTTTGGGAGACGTTTCTTTAGACTATTCTTTATCTTTAAAGTCTTAAATCCAAGCCTGCCTAGAGCAACTAAAAATGCTCACATTTCCTCAACTAGGCAATTCTATATAAATTAAAAACTTGTATACAGCACCTCTACATATATTTTAGAAAAGCAGGTGCTGTACATTGAGAGATCCTGAATGATATATTGGCCGATTGGAAACAAGCAGTGTTTTAATGCAGGACTTCATGAAAGTCCGAACGCCTCTCTAAAACACTGCCAAAAGGCTGCGTGTGATGTCACACAGTGAGATTTGTCTGCTCTGTTTTTT
>VZTG01007625.1:199355-220558 GCA_013397845.1 Melanocharis versteri
TTTTGTTCCTTCACACTGGAACTCCAAAATTTGGAGATTATAATTCTACACAGTTATAAATCAGAACAGGTTAGGATTAAGATTGCTTTTTAATTATTCGGTGTGTAGTGTTGGGTTGTGACCAGTTTTACTGTGATTCAGGTTTGTAGTGTCTGTGAAGGACACTGCAGTTTGTGGCTTCCCCAGCTCACTTGTAAGCAAGGCATGGAATATGATGGCATTGCAAGCCAAGCCTTCCTCCAACTGATATGCATTCAACTTGAAGAAGAGACTGCTGATTCTGCCTGGTTCGCAGAGCTCCTTTTGATAGTAGGCAAGCCACTAAAGCTGGTCTTATTTTGATCCCCAGATGTCTCATATTTTGTCTCCTGGGGCCTGACTGAAGGCCAGTTTGGAGATGCTTGTCACCCTCTGAGGCCTGCGCACTGTGTGGGGAAGTGCCCAGTGAAACCCCTAAGAGAGGAGTCAAGTATTTAGGACCTGAAACCAAGTGTACAGAATTGGTGAGATTTGGCTAAAATTTCTCATTGCCTTCTCTATTTGTAAAATGGGGATTATCCTTGATCATCATCAGACAGGGAAAGTTTAAGGAAAAGATGCATCAGTTGTCAGACACCTGTTAGAGGAAAGAGTACTATGAGATGACTAGAAGAATTTAATCACCTCTTTCAGAGAAGAGTTTTAAGGCTAGTGTTATGATCCAGTTATTGACAGATGCCTCTACCAGAATTTAGGTGCAAACGAGACCACATGCCAAAGTCATGTAGTGGATTGACCCTGGCTGGCCGCCTGGCATCCAACAAAGCCACTCTCTCACCGCCCTCCACTGCTGAAAAGGGGAGAGAAAATATAACAAAGGGTTCATGAGTTGAGATAAGGACCAGGAGAGATTACTCGCAAAATACCAACACAGGTAAGACAGGCTAGAATTAGAGATATTAATAGAGTTTATTTCTAACAAAATCGGAGCAGGATAATGACAAGTAAAATAAGACCTTAAAAACCCCATCTCTCCCTCTCCTCTCCTTCCTTCTCAACTCTACCTGCTCCCCAACAGCAGTGCGGGGATGCTGGGAATGGGGCTCACTGTCAGTTCATCACATGTTTTTCTGCTGCTACTCAGGAAGAAGAGTCCTCGCCCCACTCCACCCAGTTCCTCCTTGTTCCACCCAGTTTGCCACAGAGGGAACCCTTGTCTGGAGCCAGTGCCGCCTTGCTGCTCCGCTCTGCAAAGTTCATCTGTGGTTTTAACAGTGTTTGAGACGGGCAACTCTGATTTTTAAGTCCTTACAGTTACTGAATTAAAAATACTAGGAAAAATCTTGCAGTTATGGCAAAACAAGACATGGTATATATGCTCTTTCAATTAGTTGCCTCCTTCTAGGAATAAATGAGACACATGTCCTGAGGACCAAGGGGTCTTATCACCATATGTAGGGAAGCCTATCAAGATGTTGTGGACAACCTTAATTCTATCATTTCTTTATTTTTTACGTGTTTTAATGTACTTTTTTATTCTCAATTTTCCTTCTGAAGCAAGATGGGTTGCTATTTACAAGCCATTTAATGGACTATCTGAAAGAAATAGAATAGCAGTGAATGTTTGCTTGCCTAATTTCATATCAATTTAGCATGATCAGGGTAAGTTCCTTGTTAAGTGGTGCAGTTCTGACTGTCTGCATCATCCATGGATATTTAAGTCACTTAAATCTGACATTTGATCTAATCATCCCTTGGGAATATAGGTCAGCTGCAGCACTGATCATGTGTTGTAAAGGGAAAATAGATTTCTCTGGTTTTGGATATAAGCCACTTTAATTTTTTATTTTATTTTATTTTATTTTATTTTATTTTATTTTATTTTATTTTATTTTATTTTATTTTATTTTATTTTATTTTATTTTTTTCTGGTATATGATAATAGATTTTACACTTCTTACACACAAACCCAAAGCCCTTCTAGGCCTTTTAGATGGATAGTCTAGTCCCACTAACCGGTCTTCTGCACTCAGGGGCTTCCTGGCTGCTCAAAAATCTCAGGTGTTGCTCATTGTTGTGTTTTCTCAGTCCGTTTTCCCAAAGCCTTCTCAGAGCTTGCAAGAGTTTAGAACAGTCTGGCTCTTAATTTTGTGTGAAAAGCTCCCACACACTACAGTGTGATTGCTGAAGCCAGGTCAGGTGTTGCCTGCACTGGAAATTTATACCAATTTAAAGTTGGTGCAGTAAGTAACTAATCCACTCCCTCATCACAATTCCTCTGCCCCTACTATAAGCATATAATAACATGTGAGACACAGGCAATGACACGTGCCCATATTCTGTCCTGTAAATCATTATACTTACAACAGAAAGATTGCACGAGTAAATCTCAGGTAGAGAGGGGAGAGTCAAAAATTATCTGATAAGAATTGATTTGTGTACTAACATCTCACCAGAAATGGCTGCCAAGTGCATACCAGCTGATGGAAACTTCTAAAACCTCCTTTCTCTTTGCCCCACTTCCTCCTTGTCTGAGCGAGAAACAAAGTGTAATATTTTTTTCCTCAAAAAATTTTTTTTACTTTTAAACAAGCAAGAGATCTTCACTCATCTGGGTCACAAAAGGTCCTGTTTTCCAGAACTAATAATACTTTCCAAGGATCTCGCACAGATTGCAGAAGTCACCCCAATGGCATTCTGCCAAATAATTATAAAAAAAATTGAAATATGTAATTGCAAAACTTTAAAGAAAAAAGCGCAAAGGAGGATCAAGAGTGAGTTAAAGAAGTGTTATATCGGGAGAAGCATGTTGGTGTTTATCCTAAAGAATTCCATTATATTACGTATATTTTTTGCATGTAAACAAACAGAAGGTAGTACAATGGATCTTGAGAGTAATGTTGCTATATTAGAGCCAATAAAAGACAAATATCGAGACAAATGGCACTTTCCTATCTGTTTTTGCTTCACAAAGAATGAGGTGCAAAGAGCTGAAGTTCTGTGTTAGTCATATGACTAGATGCTTGAAAAAAGCTTCACAGAAATTGGTGGGGTTTCATGGAAGAATTAGAACCCATCTTCATGTATCACCCTGGAAGACTGTGTTTGAACAATGAACACACATACTAAAAAGTAAAGCTCTAATGGTCTAAGATACCTTTAGTAAAACTAACATATCTAGCTTCATTTGTTTCTCTTGAAGTTGTTTCAGAACCAGTTTGCACATTGAGGGGAAATGCTGCGTATGATCCTGTGATATTGCTTACATTCAGAGGCACCTGAAAGCTTAAAATTGAGCACAGTTGGATGGACAAAATGCAGGGCTGCTACAAAAATACTGCTTTCACGGAATTGTTACTTAAGGACCAGTCATGGCTGGGGACTGCTGTTCTATACATTTCATTTGATCTAAACCCAAACTTTTAAAGAAAACTTAAAGTCTGGCCAGTGAAAAAATCTTGGACGTTTTTGAAAATGTTACTCTGCATTCCTGAATATAGGAAGTGTGATTAATATCCTAGTTAGAATTGCAAAACATGTTTTTCAGCTTGTATCTATTAAACAGATTCATTTTTATTACACTGAGAAAATAACCTCAATCTTCTATTTTCATGCTGTGTGGAAACAGAAGGGTTGAGCTGAGTTTATTTTTATCAGTATTCTGCACTTGCAGGTGAAATTTGACAGGATGTCACAACTTACTTACAATTTGATTTCTAGCAATTGCCAGTCTACACCTTCTCTTGAATAACAGCCTGGAGACATGAAAATTTCATATTCTGACTCAGTTGCACTCAGATTTCAGTATTCTTTTTTTCTCCTATCCCTTGAAAACTTTACTGTTATGAGTGGCACACTGTATTTTTTTATTCATTTTATAAAAATTAAATTCTAGATACCTGTTATGAGATCATCTTTCCTGACACAAATCAGTCCCCAATGTTGTCATCATTGATGATAATCCTTACATTACACACAAGTTTATATTCAGTCTGTGGGGTAAACAAATTAAATAAGAGAGACCTATATAGATTTTCCCACGTTTCTTTTCAATTCAGTGCTCCCAGCTCAAGCTGGTGGATTTTTTTCAATGTGGGAACAATGCAGTTATTCAGCATATACTTTAGTGTCATATGTCCTGGTTACCCTGGTTGGAAGACATGAGGAGAGCAGCTCGAATAAAGAGTCTGAGTTAAATTACATCAGTGGGGTGGATGCAAGTAAATAATGATTGTATTAAGCAAAGGTATTTATTTTTCTGGTATTGCCATGGTTATTAGCAAAACTCGTGCTGGTTTAACACTGGGAGCCAGCTGGGCCTACAGTTAAGAATAATTGTTGTTGCTGTTCTATGCAATGCTTTACGAGTTCCTACTGGGTTTATAATTAATTCAAAGTGCACTGGGACTGTTACATGGCTATGTGTGTTGCTTGATCCTTTTCAACATCTATGGAATTTCTTGGATTTGGATGCTGTGGTCTGGATTGTCTTAGAAATTTGGTCAAAAGAAAGTAAAAAGGTGTTGTCTGATTATTGTGGGGTTAGACTTCTCCTTCCTTGTTTTCCTTTGCTGTCCTGAAATAAATTCAGTAATTGATGCGGGGAAAATACAGGGACATAGCACATTCTTGTCTAGAACAGGAAAGAGAGAGATCTTAGTTAAGATCTGTGGTCTCCTTTGACTCCACTTTCCAGTGCCATGATCCTTGTTTATGGCTTATTCTGTGTCTTAAAATTACTGAATGACAGTACCAATGCTATTAAGTTTGAGGATGGAGTCACAACATGGAAGACAGTAGGGTCTTGTTTTCCCCACTCTCCAACATTGGCAGGGATGACAATGTTGGATTGCTGCAAAACTTAGCACAGAGTTCTTTGGTCTCCAGATACTTGAATTTCAGGCCCAGATTTAACATGGATTTTTGTCACTTGAATATTGGTGAAACTTGGGAGAAACATCCGAACTAAAATCCTCAGACCTGTAAAAAGTCTTGGAGACAGCAGAACAGAGAAGTCTGAAGACCAACTGGAGTATGCACAGAATCAACTGAAGAAAGAAAGAAATCTGGATTAATACTGGATTTGGTGTTTGTTTTCACAAGCCTTCAATTCACTGATGTGCCCTTTGACAGTCTGGCTCCAAATGTGTAACATTTTAGGCACTGTAATTGTTAGCCTT
The DNA here is from genome assembly GCA_013397845.1 of Melanocharis versteri. Classification (NCBI taxonomy): domain Eukaryota; kingdom Metazoa; phylum Chordata; class Aves; order Passeriformes; family Melanocharitidae; genus Melanocharis; species Melanocharis versteri. Next base: position 204,515 of record VZTG01007625.1, read on the forward strand.
AGAGAGGCACCTGGAAAGAAGGTAAATGGATAAGGACAAGCTGAATTCTATCACTGCAGGCTCTTCCTCTGAGTCACAGCGTCTTGACCATGAGTCACATCTTAGAGCTTAGACATTTAAAACCTAGATGTCCAAGTCTTAGATTACTATATCAGCTCCTTCTGATGGAAATAAAAATAATAAATAAAGTGTATTTACAGGCCATTTCAACTCCTAAAACAGGTCAGATGACTTTGAATGCATACCAGCCTAAGTGTATGAATCAAGTCAACATGAGTCATCACTTTCATTTAATATATAAAACTTTATCTTCCTTGAAAAGAAAATATCATGGAAAGTCATTAAGAATTCTGTTTTGTCTTCACAAGTGAAGAAGTTTTGAATTTCCTGTACTTATTGACTTCGTTCAGTTTTAAAAGATAGGGTTATACTTTGAGGGATTGTTCTTTGTATAAGGATCATACTGAGGTCTCAAGCAACTGTTCTAATGGGCCAAATGATTTTCATACTGTTTCTGAGTTCAGCAGAAAATGAGATGAGAAATCTGAGGATGGATGAGAAATCTGAGGAAGGACAGGTTTTATGATCAAAGGTACACTTACATTTTGTAAGAGACTTCTGGAGATCTTGAAAGAAGAAGGTGTCCTTCTCCAGCACCCTAGTAATACCCATAGGTTAGTGTTTATGAGGAATTTGCACCCTAGTGGGGATTTCCAGAGCTTACAGTCAAACAGGAATGGCTGGGAATACTGGAGAGCTCACCTTATGTCTGCTGCTGATTCAGCATGTGTTCTCTAGTGCATCGTTGAAATGATTAACTTTCTCCATGACAAAGGAAATATACGTCTGTTCTACAACAGAATAGAGGATGAAGCTTCTGGACTCTGGTACCCACTTGCTAAGATACCAACATGAAGGAGCAGAAGGACTCATAACAGCCATTAATGAACCTCAAATGCTTTGGAGGTCATGTAACAAAGAAAACCTGGACTTTTGTGTGATCATTTTAAAAAAGAATTTTGTTTATAATAAATATTTGTTAAGTATAATGATAATAATGAAGGTCTTTGATTTTTTGTGTAATCTTACTTCATGTTAGGTGTAGACTGGCCATGAACAAGCTTAGATTTGCAATGGCAGGGAGGCTCTGGAACTGTCTCTGATCACAGCACTGTGGCAAAGAGACGAGCTGCTTTGCAGATGGTGCTACATACATGGGTGAGAGAGTAATAGGTGCCTGTGTTAACAGGGAACTGGACTCTGTGATGAAAAGTGTTCAACCAGGAGACCAGATTTATCATCCAGGAAGGCTGTAAAAAAGGGAATACCGTTTCTGTGAGTGATATGCTTCTTATGCCTTGCACCACAAAATAAAATGCCACCATTCAAACCTTCTTTAAAATTCCTCATGTAGACATTCTGTAGATGTACAAATCTGCAGGGCATAGCCTAGCAGAGAATCTAACTCTCTAGTCCTAATTGCTGGTGTAATCCTATTGAATTTGATTACGATATTCTGCTGCCTTTGCCAGGTGAACACTTTATAAGTGAATTGCCCTGGTTACTGTCTTGGTTAAGTCTCTGTACAACCCAGCAGCGCTTGCTTCTTCAGCCACAGACAGCAATAAAGTTTGCTCTTTAGTAGATATAATTCAATTCTAGTGTAAATAAGGGGCTATAAAAGCAAGTGAGTTGAAGCTGTTACTTCTATACAGAAGTTGTGGTTTGGATGTGAGCTCATATCTAAGACCTTGTCACAGAGTATTCCACCAGCAGGGCTCTTTCATTCTGACAGATTTTTAATTAGACAGCTTTTTGCCTAGCTATCTTGTCTGGCTTCTGATATTTTTCTTAGAGTAAAGGCAGTTCTTGCAGAGTGCATCATTTATATAAAACTTGTTCTAATGTCTAAACCTTGTAATGACACACGGAATAACAAAAAAAGCAGGTCTTGCCTTCAAGTCAATATGTTCCATCATTCGGTCTTTGGTTTTGAAAAGACCTCTTATCACAGCATCTGAAAAGCACTGTATGAAAACAGACTAACATTCCAACATGTTTTGTGTGTTGTGTTATTTCATGCTGAAAGCAAATTTTGAATGGTGCTTTTGAGATATTTATTTGTAGAAATGTATTTTTTGCACATAAAAGAAGAAAGAAAAAAACACAACAGTGCCCTCATTGTTATTTCCTTCCTTCTGATGGAAACCAATAAGTGAACAGGAATTCTTTGAGAGCATAAAAATGTCCAAGCATAGAAACCTGTTGAATCAATCTAATTGCACAAGCCCTACATTATATTTCTTTTTTTGGTTGGTGACAACTGAAATCTAATAGAAAATTTCATCTTGTTTAGCATAATGTGTTTTATAAACCATTCTTAAGAAAGTCTGAATCTTCTTGTCCACCAGGGTCTTCCAGCCATCGTTGTAGGATATATAGGTTTAGGATCACACCTTCCCTAACTCAGCTTCTTGCTTGCACACTTTCAGTGTTGTTCATTATTGTAAAAACAACAGCTTCTCTTGGAAGCTCCTTAAAAAAAAATTGTTCTGGTACCTATTTCTCACGAAAAGTCTGTCCAGTAGTAGAGGAATAAATTAATGCTATTTAGACCATTTAATTCACTTGCTGATAATATTAAACCGCAGTGTGTATCTGGATAGCTCCCTTGGCTGCCAGTGTCTTCTCATGGAAGGATAATACCAAAAATAATACCAAAGTCATGTCATCTGTCCCAAGTGTCACATAAAAATCTCATATATATATATATATATATATATATATACACACACACACACATATATATATATACAGTAGGAAACACTATATATATATAAATATTTATAAACATATGCATATATAAGTTTTATATATATGTAATTTGTATGATTAAATTTATATACATATATAAAATTAATTATAAAAATAAAAAAAATATAAATTAGAATGCTTACAAAATTTTTATTACTCACAGAAGAGTAATTTTTTTTCATTCTTACTCTGTGGCCTGAAAGCATTGTAAGCAAGGAAATAAGTGCTGTATAAGTTTTGTATTATGGGACAAGTCTTCATGTGACATACAAAGAATTTCATACAAGGTTTAATTTTTTTCTTGCCATATAGGCAAATACTTTTTAACCCCCCCGATTTTCATATTTTAAAGATATTCTTCTCAGGAGATAAAAAAAGCTTGTAAATAATCTGAAACACTTGAAAGAAATAAAATAATTAATGGTAACTAGATATAGTCGTAAGTTGGGTGGTTTTTTGCAGTATTGAGGTGGTTTTTTTTTGCTGTGATTTTGCTTCTGATGAATTTCCTCTCTATCTTCAGCTGACATATACCATTTTTTTGACTCATGTAATACATGTTCTTTACACCATGTCCTGGTTTCTCTGTCTCTCGAAGTTAGCTCTCTGGGGTGAACAGCTGCTCAGCTTGTTTCTGCTTATAATGAGAATGTCATCTCTCTTTTCTATTATCCAAGGGATAATTTTCTACAGTTTTTCTCCCTCTGAAAATTTCCAGTTGCAGATAATATTCCATATGTCACTCTTGTGTTAATGTATACCCTTGTGAGATTTGAGTCCAACATGATCTAAACCTGGGAGAACTTTAATTGTTTATGTATAGACTTTGCTTTGATAAAATATAAAAGGCACCTTATATTTTCAGAAGAGATACCACCCTGAGAAGTTATGAATTTGTTGCTGTTATTTCCCTTAATTTATCAGTCAGAAGTCCAGATCATGTAGGGAAATTTTGAAAACACGTTAATAGGCATGCCCAAAACTTGCAGAGAAAATGCATTCTTTAAAGTTTTGGGTTTTTTTTATCGAACTACTGCTACTGACTTGATTGCTAAAGTCAACTAAATGGCGAAGGTGTGTTTTCTAAGAATATATCCTAGCTATGTTTCAAATTTTATAGTTTCTAAATTTTCCATAATCTATAGTGGCTTAATGGATTTTTTTTTTTCAAGTGATGAAACTTCTTATAATTAATCAGTGGGACGAACTTTACACCATAAGACAATTTGGATTCATGGCAGGGTTTTTGGTTTGTTTTGTGGGGTTTTGTTTGTTTGTTTGTTTGTTTTGCAAACATTTACATTTGCTTGATTAATCCAAAGGTAAAAAGGTGGTCCCTGAGGCAGAGTAGATGGAAAACTGAACACTGCAAAGGCAAAGGAGCATGCAGGACCCCTTGTCTTGCAGCATGAAACTCAAAATTTAACTTGATTATCTGCTAAATTTATTTATGGACTTATAAATATAGTCTTCCTTGTGACCTTATATTATAACTGTAGGCTATCTTTGACTGAGGTAGTTACTTTACTAAGATAATTAGCAGAGTAACATGGTTGCTTAAGTGCACTTGCTTTCAAAATTTTAATAACTATCATTAAAAGTGTCTATAGAATACTTATTCTGTCAAAATGCAGCATGAGTCACAGAGCTATTGGTAAATTTTTGAAATATATTAGTATATTTTAGAACATCCTTTTAGATTATATCAAAGTGTTTTGGCATTTAGTGATAAGGTATTTTTGATTATTCTTCAGTTTGATCTTCTGAAATCTTAGTAAATTTCCAGGATAATACTTTCTTTGTGGCTGACACAGTGAAAAAGGTGTTGGAAGCCTGAAATTGAACGATTTGAAAGGACAGTACCTAATTCTATTTTCTCCAGATTTCCCCTTCATTCCTCTTGCATTAATTTATGAGATTTATGGCTTCTTTTTAGGCATTGTATACCTCCTGTGTATTTGTACTTCACAGGATAATATCTCCAGCATTATCATTTTTACCCACGCAGGAGCTCTGCCTTCCTGGTCATGAGATACTACAGAAAATGAAAAAGTGAACATTTCTGGCTTGAGGCTACTCTGATGACTGTGAATGTCAGACTCAGGAACAAACAGAGAATGAAAACATTCCTAATGAATCACAGTCTGTCCAACAAACTTCACCTTTTATTGGATCAATTTAATCATCCTGGCTTTCATGCCACACTCCTCTCCAAAACCCCAAAAGACACACACAGACCATAACCCACTCCCCCACAATGCAAGCCTATCATTTTTTTCCACTCTTCTACTAATTTCACTTATAATAGGCTGCTTTAGAAAAGACTAAGTTGCCCTCTGATAGCAACAGCTTTGGACTTCTATTAAACATAACTCGTGCAACTTTATAGGACATACCTTCTAGAGCAATAGATAAAGAGAATTTAGATTTCTGCAGCTCCATAATTGCACTGTTATTCACCCTGTGCTGAAACTGTTTTCTACAAATTAATGTTTATCTTTCATATGTAGAAGATGTTACAATTCATAGTAGCTAAAGAAAATACCTAAACTTTCTAAACTAGTCTGTATTTTATTGTCCCTGACATCAAGGAGTCTCTTTTGTTCATCTGTAGCAGCTGCCTTTATGGAGCTAATTAGATTTTAATTACGCCATTCCTCAACCAACATCCCTTCCTTCCCATAAACTGAAATTCCTGTGAAATCAAAATGTTAAGACTGAAAAATTCTTGTTGGTTTTTTTAAATAAGATTGTGATGCTTAAACTTCCAATGTGCACTGAGATTTAAAAAGACTGAAAATGCACACAAATACTTTATTTTTCAATAAACCTCACCTCTCATATATAGGAGACCAGAGAATAAAGCATGCAGTCAGGACAAAGAAGAGTGAACTTCAGTTCTTCCTGGCCAGGAGTTTCAAACTCAGATCTCTTATGCGTTTAGGTTATGGGATGAGAAATATGCGTTTCCTACTCCATAATACAACAAAGAAAATAAAGGATTGTTAAGATAAAAAGACTAAATGAAAGTGCCATCTTCCTGCTGAAAAAAAAAAAATATTTATTTTAGTTGCGTAAGCACAAATTCAAGTACATTCTTCAACGTTTGTTCTGTTGTTTACATCCTTTACCTGGAAAATACTATGAAAAAAGGTACACTTTTCTAAGTCTATGTGTAAAAACACTGTTATTAAGCCTGTGCCCAAAAAGAGGAACTATTTTCTTTAGGCTTTAAAAGTAAAATCTTTTCTGCTCCTGATATCCTAGGAGATGTCCAGTGAAGGATTCTGGGCTGTGGACTGGGAGAATGTGTTCCACGGCAAGAGTGAGACTCTGAAAGCCCTTTCAAGTGAAACATTCAGACCCTGAATCCATCCTGCAACAATGTGAGTAAAGTATTCAGCTTAATCACAAACATTTTAGCGCTGCATTCCTAGATATCACAGAAGAATATCGTTTTTTTGGGATGACGTCCAATTAAGAGACGTGTTATGATTAAGAAATTTGGGGGAAGTTTTGTGGATTGCACATAGTAAAGACTAAGGTGGGAGAGAGGGAAGAAAGATATACAACTGGGAGAATGAGGCTCCAGTCATTAGCAACACATGATTGGCACTTTGATGGAAACTATGAAAACCTCACATTAATTGGCCCAACTATGATCTCAGTTTCTCTGCTCTAATTGTTTACTTTTCCAGAACTACTCTTTGTTCAGGAACAAGAGAGATCAGAGCTAAGACTCTTGTGTGAGTAGGGATTAATGATGCGTGAAGATTACAAGACCAGACAAGCATTTTATTAGCTGGGTTGCACCTGGAAGTTTAGGAAGTTGAGGAAGTTTTGCTGGCAAAACTGGAAATCTCGGTGATGCTCAGTGTTAGCTGTGGTGTGGTTCCTGCCCCACTCCCACAGCTATCTGTAGCAAAGGACAGCAGATCTGCAGCATTTTATTTATTAAACTCTTATTTTTTGAGTATTTATACGTTAGGTGCTTTCATGGAGTAGTGAAGAGCCACTTCTTCCCTCGGTTTTTCCCAGAGGTACCATTTTCTACATTGAACTTTTGCAAAATGAGATCTAGGAAGTCTCCCTCTTCCCTGTCATGCTTTGTTACAAGCAATAGCTTTCCTTGCTGATCCTTCACCCTTCGAAATGTTTGGACCTGTACAGAGCCTGATTGTGCAGCTAGGAGATAGGAAAGCTTGTTACAGCTTGGTACTCAGGGGAAACAGAAGAAGGTGATGCAGGATGTTTTTCAAAATTATCAACTCAATATGAAGGAATGCCTTGTTTATTCAGTCATGTTGCACGTAACAGGATTTAAAACGAAACAGATTTAAACATAGAAAAACTAGTCGAATTTATTTAAAAGTTCATAAAATAAATTATTAAAATGTATTTAACAATAAAGAGTCTCCCTAGCAGTTTCTGTATGTAAGCCAGCCTTCAGACCTGACTAACAGGCCAAAAAAAAATTTAGGGATTGGTGTATCTTTGGGAGCTCTTGGAACTCCAGTTCCCTGACTTCTGTTTTGGAAGGCATTTACTGAAGTAATTCGTGTCAAGTTTTGGGGCAAGTCTTTTCTTCTTCAGTCCCAGATGATATTATCTGCATTTCTCTTTCTTGTTTATTTCCTGTAATTTCCTGTGAATTAGCACCAGGATATCATCTTCCAGTGCAGGAAACCAAATCCTTTCCTTTCTCTCTTCTTCTTAAGTCTCTTGATTAATATCTGTGCACCTGAATTAGCATATTCCTGGCTTCAGGCTTCTTTCTTCTGTTACTGACTTCTGAGAAGAAAGTGGTAAAATAATGTTGTGAGAAATGTTTATGCATGGTTTTCTTACTGGATGCATAATTATTTTTTTTCTCTAAGCTTTATGTAAATATTAAACGTGAGGTAGCAGATGGTAAAACTGGGAATAGGTTGCTCTGAATAACAATCCCCTCCCTCCACATTTGTAATTTTAGGGGGAACCTCAGGGGGCCTGCCTATTGCAGTTCCAAAGCAGAAACTGCCTGTCAAGACACTGATTCCCATTAGCTACCAGTTTGTAACTATGATATGTTCAATCTGTCAGAAGAAAATGCTTTAGAATAACACCAGTTAATAAAAATTCTAGGATTTCATTTACTTGTTTCTGCATTTGTAATTGGAAGCATGTGCTTTCATTCATCTCTCTCCTCAGAATACTCTGCTGAGAGCTTGGTTTTCTCTTTGACTGTCTTCCTCTGCTAGAATATGTAAGTGGTTTACTCTTGTTTCTTGAGAAATCTCTGTCAAGAATAGAAATGTTTTGATCACTAATATGGATTGGAAACAAAAAATTTGTCAACTTCATTTGTGTTGACAATGTCTGAAACCAATTCCAGGAGCATGAAGCAAAAGACAAAGAGGTCTTTGATCCCTTTGAAGATTTAAACAGGCAATGGCTGTCACAACTTGTTTTTTCACTCATGAACCGTTCATCATGTGAAGATTTTAAATCTTGTATAGCATAGCAGCAAAATGTCTGCTTGGATTTTTTTTTTTTTTTAGCAGTTTAATAATGGATCCTTTTTAAATTATTTTGTCCTAATACAACTGTTAGTCTTTACTCTCTAATCTTTCTTTTGAGTCTTTCAACTTCTTTGGAGGCAGTGTTCTACCCTGCCTCACAGCTTTCTCATGGCACTGTCTAGGGTTCTGTTCTGGTGATTTAGCAGAGTGCCATCATGAAACACCAGGAAGTAAAAGTCTGATTTATACATGAGAGACCCAGTTTGAAGCTTGTTTCTGCTTGTGATATTTCCACCCGTATTTTCCCTTATTTGAAGAATGTCCTGGAGCACATGTTATTCTTTGGAAATGTGTCACTATGCAACAAAACAGCCAGCAACTTCTAGGCTAAGAAAAGACATGCATTTACATTTCAACACCTCATCACCCCACACTTCCCCCAGTCTGAAGTCCTACTACCTGTTGTATGATTTTTACTGCGGGTTCTGACATCTCAGGCGGTGGTCAGAGCCTGGATCTTCTTCCTGCTCATTCCCCTCGCTGCACATCCATTGCTGTCACATTGAGCAATGGGTGAGAGATAAAGAGCTCTGGCCCCACTACTGACGTTGTGGCCTCTTACACCCCAGCCCAGGGTTGAGGACTGCAGCATAAACCACTAGATTGATTCTTTGCTAACACAAGCTGAAAATCCATGTGCTCAAAGTAAGCATTTACCATAGTAGCCAAACTGACTTCTAGACGTTAGAGAGGATTGAAGATACACACTTGTGCCAAAAGAAGTATTTCGAGGAATCTGAGTCAACAGTTCATTTTGAGAAAATCACGTCTCTCAAAAATTATTTGTAACACACAAGTAGTGATGTTATCAAACCATTTAGGTGATTTGGCAACCTTAAAATCACATTCTTTTTATGTTGTTCCTTGGTTTTTTACAAATAACAGCGTGGATTTTTTTTAATAATAATCAAGAGAGCAAGAAAATAATTATCTTTTACCTCTTCTGAATTCTTTATATATTTGTGGCCCATTGACAAGTTCTCCATAACCAGTTTTTCTCAATATTTGTTCAAATCATTGGAACAGAAGTGGGAAAGAGAGAGAAACTTTTACACTAGGATGAAAACCGAATGAAACCAAACCAAACCATAAAAACCTTAAAGATGTCTTGGCTTGAGACCCAAACAATATACAGTACCTAAAATGATGCTTGACTCTAATTTAATTAGTTTCCTTTAAAACCAAAGATATTTGAAGGTCTGATTTCCCTGATGTCGTATTCCTTCAAATAGCCTGAAATACTTTTATGGCTATTGAAGAAATGGTAGCAATTCAGGTTTGTGCAAGGGGTATGTATATTTTACTCTATGTGATGCATGTTTATTTTCATAAAGAAAAAAAAATTAGATATTTTTTTTAAAAAATCCACGTGTGCTAGAATATCAGCTTTTATCAGAACCTTTAGCAAAAAGGAATGTGGTCACTGGTTTCAGATGGAGAAGCAGTAGCTATTGCTGTATTGATTCATTCAACTGCACTAAGCAAGTCCCAGTAATAACCATAGTTCTATTTCTTCTGCATATGCAGACCCACAATTCAGGTTGGAAGGGACCTCAAGGACTCTCTAGTCTATCCAACCTCCTATTCCAAGCAGTGTCAGGGGGAAAAAGATACTTCTTACCTCCAGTCTGAACCTCCTTGTTTCAAGTTATGCCTGGTGTCTCTCATCCTCCATCCATGCGCCCTGATGAAGTAAAATGCTTGCACAGGCATCTCACTGGCTGGGAGGATCATATCTGAAACATTTTCACCTAGAATCATCAAAAGCTAGTGTTTCTGCGAAGTTGTCGCACCTGCTAAGTTGTTGCACCTGCTTGTTTCAAGGCTGTAGTAGGCTCCTTGCTGTTCTTTGGTGGAGCATCAGGAAGAGTAGACCTGACTGCAGTGAAGAGCGCTGAGGAAGCAGAATTTTTATGAGCTGAAGCTCCATGGTTACTTTGAAATAATCAGATTAAGACTTCTTTGTGACAAAACTTGCATCCAGTTCACCAGCAATAGAAGAGATGAGATTTTACCCTCAACACTTTGTTTTCAATGCTGTCAAATGGCTACTGCTCCTTTCTGGGTCAAGCATTATCTTGTACAGGAAGGATAATTATTCCATCCAATCTTGTTTGGAAAACACATGAAAATCCCTGAACAGTGAAGAATATTTCTAATACTGATAGTTTTCCATCTGTCTAACTGATTTGCTAAGAAGGCTTAGAAAATAAAACTAATTCACCAGAATTAAAGTAAATTAAGTAATGAATGACAGTAAATTATGGATAAAAACAGGGAGCACTGCAAATCTAAGAAGAAAATAAACAGTTTTATTTTTAAATTCATTTATATTCAAAATGAGAATGCGCTTTATGTTTCCAGCCTTTATAAGGGTTTTATTTTGGACATTTCTTCTCCTAGTTGAAATAATTACAACATTTATACTTTGAATGACATATATCTCTGGCACTCATTTGGCATCCTTTAGCGTGGTCCAATTATTTTCAGTGATGTGTCAGGGGCAACTGAGTGTGTTGCTTACATCCAAAGGCTAAACTAATGCTGCTTCATTAGGCACAAGCTCTATGCCCAGGGACGCTCAAAGCAGTTAAGAATCTGGGCCAATTTAGACTTTTATGTTTTCAGAACTTTTGCTTTAATTTTGCATCTCTCCCCACCCTTCTCCCTGTCTCATCAGAACACACTCTTCTGTCTTTCAGACCCAGAACAGGTGCTAGCATATGCAGAATATAGTTCAATGCGAATGGATTTTAAAAAAGTGACTTGAACACTGGAGGATATGCAGTGTTGTTTTCAAATGAGACATATATTCAGCTATGTGCAAAGCCTGTCTTGGTGAAGTGCATGTTTTGTCAAGCAATAAAGATTTATGGGCCAGCCTCTGAAAGCTAGAGGCAACACCACTTTAACGCTATTTTTGTATAGGCTTGAATTAGCATGTGCACACAAATTCCTTGCATGTGAGGGTGTGTACATGCAGGGTGAGGGTGCAACTGCACTTAGAGGAGGGCGGCAGAAGGGGTTTGATATTCCTACACGATATGTCCAAAAGCACATGGGGAGAATGTTTCATTTGACAAAAATTAGCTCTGTGTGTGTGTGTGCTTGCCTAGGTGTTGCTTGCACGCCTTGCCCTTTGTGTATTAGGAGTACTGCTTATGTTTAACTTTTGTACTGTTAAAACTGATTTGGTATCTAATAAGAGACTCAGTGCCCTCTTGGGATTCTATCCGGCCGTTTTCTCCACAATTACCATAAAAGTCTAACTCTTAAGACAGTATACTAAGACCCTAAAATGCACAAGAGAGTTTTTATATACCACTGTCTTCACCAGAAATTGGTTTGTTTGCTTGAGTGCCCTACTTGAAGGTGGTAATGGGAGTTCTGAACTCAAATTAGAACTTAAGTGCCCATGTGAGTATGGTTCTTTTAACTCTATCTTTACAGGAGATAATATTCCTCTTTTGGAGGGAAATTCTATTCTTTTGGAGGATTTTTTTTTTCTGTTCTTACACATTTTGCTCTTTTCAGAGCTCTTCCAGGCCGTCTTAGCCCCACTTCCTTCATCTATTTTCACACTTAAGTGTTTTAACTGAAGATAGCATGCTGTATTTTCTCTCACATAGCCTGAAATCAGCCCTTCATGGTGGACGTATATCAAGACTTGGTAGATATTCTAAGGCATCTAAAAAGAGGGAAGTTTTTGCAAGGTGTTTGTCTTAGGTAGTTTATTGACTGTTTCTGACTGTAAAGTGAGAAGATAGAATCATAGATCATGGTTGGACAAGGCCTTTAAGATCATCAAGCCCAACTATTAACCTAACACCACTGTGCTCACGACTGCACCATGCCCCCAAGTGCCACATCTTCACATTTTTTGAACATTCCTAGAGACCATGACCACTTTTCTGGGCAGCCTATGTCAGACCACCCTTTTGGTGAAGAAATTTATCCCACTACCTTATTTAAATCTTCAACTTGAAGCCATTTCCTCTCGTCCAGTCAATGTTATGTCAAAGATACATTTCTTCTTCTGTATTATTTGTGGCTTAAATACTAATTAAACATTGTGTTTTACTTCTTTAAGCATCCTCCTACAGAAATAACATACAAATTAGTTTTCTGATTCAGAAAAAAACATTTGAAATAGGTCATAATGGAATAAGTAAACTAATGGAACAAAAATATATAGCATAGCAACTCCATTGCTGTAAAAATTTTATAATTAGGAATGGAGTAGGCAAATGTGACTTACTTATATAATTAGTCATTTAAAGTATTTATTATAATTAAAATCGTAGAAATTATGTGAATAGTAATCAGTTTTCATTACAGTTCTTTGCACATTTCAGTGCTATAATTAGACTGTGGCATCTGTCATTGCTGATTAATTTGTAGACAACTCTATCTTCCCATAAAGATTTAATGTGCACCAAGGCAAAATTATCATTATCTAAAAATACAAAATAAAAAGTGGTAGCAGTTTGGGGGTATTAGCTTTTTCACTTTATCATTTTGGAATCAAGAGCATCACAGTGGAATCTGTACCATTTTCTGTGAGCAGCACTGGGTGGAAGGAGACAAAGCAGCTCTTTTTGGGCTGAGAAAATAACAGCCATCTTTTTTTTCTTAAAGCCTTTTGCTATACTCTTACTCACTTTGGGCTCAGCAGTCCATGAAAAGCTGTTCTAATGGTAGGAAGAGAAGAGCTTTATGCTATCAGGCTGTGAAGAGTAATAGTATCACCTAAATTGCAAAAGATTTAAATACCACTAATGCTCCTGCTGTGTTCCATAAAAACTTGTGTTTGGCTTCAGTTGTACTAGGATTTACTTTTTTTTTACCTGTATTTGCTTGTTTGGCTATAGTCTTGAAAAGCTTTCAGCATAAGTAAATGAAAGCTATAATGTCCCTGGTCTGTTCACTCAGCTCCAGGGATGCCAGAATGTTGTGCTTCCTTATTTTTTGCAGCCACATGCAATATACCTTAGCAGAACTATGAGTGCACTTGATTGATGACCTAGATAGGTCTGCCTTAGCTGCTGTGTTGCTCCTCTTGTGTTTTCTGCTTGGACTGTATTTCAGGATTTTCTGGATTTAACAGCAAAGGTAGTCTATGAAGTAATTTATGAAATGGCTTCTCCTACTTCTCACCCCTCTGTAAGATTTCCCAATCTCCTTGGCTGTGCTGGCAGGTTTTTTCTGTCTTCAGTAAAAACTGAATCACTAGGCTGATCTAAGCTAAAAGATAACCTTCTGAAAAAAAGCACAGAAAACAACATATGGACAGAAACAGGGATGAGATCAAGAAAGATGGGAACTTTTTGATCTGTTTCTTTGCCGAGAGTAGCATGTTGAGACGATACGGTTCAAGTCTAGTCTGCTGTGAACTAAACTCCAGGGAAATCAGATATGCAAAGGCACCAAACCAGGACATACTTTGCAGGTGCCATTTCAGGGCTGGACATCAACCCACACCTGAGTTTCCAGGAGGTTTGCTAGATTGGAGCACATATTTGGACTAATTCTGCTGTCAGTTTCTTAATGCACCTGTGCTACTGCGCAGAATTTTCACTTTGAGGCTGGGAGTATTGTAATTTATAGTGAGAAGCGCTAAAGATGTAGGACAGCTTTCCAAAACTGACACGTATTCTAGCAGGCAAATATATTTCTTCACTTCTCCTATACTAATAGAAGCCTTCAATGCTATTTAGGAGAAGATAATCTCTTACAATATGCATTGCAAGTAGGTTTCAATAGGTTTCAATTCAAGTAGGTGTCAATTACTTGACAATATTTGATTGAGAAATAAACTCTCATGATGATGAAATCTGTGCTACTAATGAATCTAGTGTTAAACAAAAATATAACTGGCTGTATTAATAAAGTTAAGACATCCCGTGTCCTAAGTCCTGCGCACGTGGAGATGTGTTTTGTATGAGACACTTTAATGTGAGATGGTCCTGTAAAACAACACAAGTACACAGAATTCTATCCTTGAAAGAAGACAGAAGTCTTAGGTTGTCAAGATTTGTAAGCATGAAGAATTTCAGCCATAGCACTTCATTAATGCAGTGATTTCATTTATTATGCCAAAGCTCGCTCGTTTGCATGTGCAATGAGTAGCTTCTCTGATTTCTGGATGAGATAAATATCATGCAAATGACTTTTCTTTTTCCATAGATATGAAGCCATCCAAAAATTTTAAATTGAAGATTTTGATTTTCTAATTAAAAATAAGATTTAGGCATATTAAGCAGAGAGATTGCATTATGCAAAAAGTGTGAAATGAGTTGTACATTGCTGTGACTGACTAACATATTGCAGGTATCATAATCATATTGCTCAATGATAAGCAGGTCGTGTCAGCAGCAAGAAGAAAAATTGAGTTAATAGAAGAAGGGACATCTAAACATTTATACCTAAGCCCAGCAAGAAGACTAGTGAGAAATCCAAGCTATGAAGGTAGGCAGATGAGATGGATACAAAGTAGTAGAAACTTTGCGTCATGTAGCATATGTGCTGTCATTTTCCAGCAATTTCCAGTCATATTCAGAATTATCCTAAATCTGGTGTCAGGATACTTCTAAGATAATTCTAAAAGATGAGTCTGATGTGTGGTAAAAATAAATGTCCTTTGCAGTCTTGTACAGTTCATCTTGCAAACTTCTCTTTTTGTTTTCAGAAGCACTTTTAGCTGATCCTTGTTTTCTCCCTGTCTTCAACATTACTATGCCTTTAATAGAACCCCAGTGATACAAGTGTGTTAGGAACTGGAATATCATCCAAATTTTTATTTTTTTGCTAGTAAAGTTGCATCTTCAATGGACTGACTGTATCAGGTGACAAAGTAAGAATTACGGTATAATCTTCCTAGACTTCTGTAAAGCCTTTTATATAGTCACGCAGCATTTTGGCTATTAAATTGGAGAGAGAGGCATTTGACAGATGGACTATTAGATGGATAAGGAATTGACTGGATGGTCACATCCAAGGAGTTCTAGTCAATGGCTCAGTGTCCAAGTGGAAACCATTTAAAAGTGGTGTCCCTCAGAGACCGGTACTGAGACCAACGCTGCTTAATATCTTCCTCACAGATGGATGCTGGCATGGAGTGCCCTCTCAGCAAGTTTGCAGAAGACATCAGGGGAGTGGTGCAGTGGATTCACTGGAAGGAAAGGATGCCATCCAGAGGAACCTTGACAAGTTTAAGGTGTGGGCCCATATTATTCTCATAGTCTCGTGAATTTCAACAAAACCAAATATAAGGTGCTGCAGCTGGAATGGGAAAATCCACAGTATCAGTAAAGGCTGAGGAATTAAAGCACTGAGAGTAGCCCCGCAGAGGAGGACTTGGAGATACTGGTGCACAAAAAACTGAATCTGAGCCAACAGTATGTGCTTTCAGTCCAATTGTGTCCAGGGCTCCATCCAAAGCAGCATGCCAGCAGGTCAAGGGAGGTGATTCTGCCCCTTCCCTTTACTGTGGTGAGACCCCACTTGGAACGCTGCATCCAGCTCAGCAGTCCCCAGTGTGAGAAAAGCATGGACCTGTTAAACATGTTGCTTGAGAAGAGCAGACAAGAGAGCTGGAATCATTCAGCCTGGAGGACAGAACACCCTAGGAGCATATTATTATGGCCTTTCAATACTTTTTTTTTTTTTT
>VZTG01007625.1:220565-242474 GCA_013397845.1 Melanocharis versteri
CAAATATCCAGGGCCTGTAGGCATCAGGAAGAAATTTTTCTATGATGAAGGTAGTGAGACACTGGTACAGGTTGCCCAGAGAAGTTGTGGATGCCCCATTCCTGGAAGTTTTTAACATCAGGTTGGCTGGGGCTTTGAGCAGCCTAGCTTGGATGGTGTCCCTGCCTATGGCAGGAGGGTTGGAACTAGATGATCTTTAAACATCCCTTCCTACCTAAACCTTTCTATGAATATGTTAAATTACATGAATATTCAGGGCAGCTTTTTCACTCTGAAAATCAGCAATCCATTAACAGAAGCATCTAGTAAAAGAAAAGGTGCCTCATTTTTAACTTGATGAGTTTTTTACTTGCTACACATATACAGCATAGATCCTTAGAGCAAGCAAGTAGTATTGCAGGAATGGATTTTTATTTTATATACGATCAATTAAAATGGACAGTATTCAATAAGACAGATGTAATTTTTTTTTTCTTCAAGTAGTAATGCTTACTGGTTTGTGTTCTGACAGTATTTCTTCCTTCAAGAAGCCGAATAGGGATTGTCAGTTTCTGAGTCTCAGGAATTAAATGTACTTCTTCCTGGACTCCCATAAATAGCAAAATGCAGGTTAAAACAGCAGCAACAAGGGAATTAGATACACATGTGAATTCATCCTGTTCACACTCTGGAAATTCTTTGTAAATGAGACTAATTTTGATTATCATAGCTTAGAGAATTTTCCTATGTATAAATAGATTGAAAACATGCTCGAACAGCTGTCCAGGCGCATGCAGGCTAAACTGATTGCTAGTATCAATCCTCTTGCTGGCCATTTGTTAGGATACTTAGGAAAAAGTGTGAGCAGCTTGCTTGGAAGGACAGCTTGTACTAAGTAAGGCAACTTCAGTCCCAACTTTATTTTCTCTTTTAGGCGTCCGTATGTTGTGGTTTAGGAATGTTGTTCCCCAAATTAGTGTTGCCACCGAAACCATGTGCTGCTCCCTTGCTCTCCCTCTCACTTTCCTGCGGTGGACTGGAGAGGAGAATCGGAGATGCAAAAGGTAAAGATCACAGATTGAGGTAAGAAGAGGTTACTGGAAACAGCAATGAGATAAGAAAACGAACAGTAACAGCTACAATATCAACAACAAACAGTACAAGAGAGGCAAAGGATTCACACGTGACTGCTGGGAACTGGCATTACCCAACCTCTCCCTCTGCTGCCCTTACTTGACTGGAAGGAACCCCTTCTCCACAGAACTTATCCATTCTTTCTTCTCCTGGCAATGGTGTGAGGTGGTACAGAATAACCTCCAGGTCCTAGCTGTGCCCCCACCTGGCTACTGCAAAAACTAACCCTGTCCTTACTGGAACCAGGACATCACAAAAATACAAACCTTTTTCACGTGCTATGTCAGATTCCAAGGAAACTCTGTCACCTGCACCACAGCTCCAGCATGACATGCATCCCTCTCCTATGGGTCATGCTTCAGTTATTATTGCTACCATGTCGTGTAGAGTTTACCCTGAACCCCAGTGCTGAAGATATAACATGTATGAATTACTCTTTCTGCTAAAATCTGTCAGTCCTGGCATCAGGAAATCTAGGTGACAAAAGACTGGGAATGGGGAAAGTCAATTTTACCAGGAAATGGCCTTGCCAGTGTTGACAATGTTTAGATATGACTGCAATAACTAAGTCTGTCATTCAGCAGAGAAGCCAATATCCTCTCTGCTGCAGCGGCATTCCTGTTTGATTTTTTTTTTTTTTAAATTTTAATATGAACTCTTATGTGACAGATCTGTCCACAAAATTTGTGGGAATTACACTGTTGGAAAATTTGTAATATAGCCATCTATGAGACTTTATTTCTATTCATTGTTTTTCAGCTTAGAAGATACAGTCTAGCCTGCCTAATGCGACCCAAGGTTACAATTACCACAGAGCACATGGCACAAAAGATGGTACGAAAGTAGCTCTGCAATTTAGCCTGATGCTAGCAAAAATCTCTGGAATTCTAGATAACTTTTTTTTTTTGGGTTCATCTGAGAAAATAAAAACACCCCATACATTAATTAATACCGTGTTTAGAGGCATGCCAACAGCTCCCCAAACAACTTACTTTTCACAAAGTAGTCCCACGGTCTTTCAGATAATTAGTGGGGGGAGTTGGGGATAGGAAGCGACAAACAACTACACAAAAAACATATATCTTCACCAGTTTTATTCTTCAACCATTTGCATGGTGATAAGTTGTTTTCTTTTCCTTAAAGAAAAAGAAAAATAAAGAAAAAAAGTTAAAAATCCATAAAAAACCCACATCAGACCAACCAACCAGCCAATCAAAAAAAAAAAAACCAGGCCCAAGAGAAAACTACAAGCATGAAATTATTTTTAGTCAGTAATGTATGCCTCTTATGGTACAGACATCTTTATTTTGGTTCGACACACTTGTTCTTTTCACTGTACTTGAGGTGTCCCTCATATAGAGACAGAGCAGCTACAGATGTTTACTGATCATTGTACAGGGCGTGATAGGTCTGTCAGTATAAAAATCAGACAGATTTAGGAGAATCGTATAGTATATTTATGAAATCTGTGGTCTAGACTGGTTTAGTTCATAAACCTATTCACATTCACATATTTCATGCAGAGCGTGCCTATTTGCTTCTACTCTTTTCTGAAAGAAAAAAGGCCACGAAATTTTGACCACAAAATTTTGAATTTTCTTTATTAATGTACTTTTCAGAGGGAAAAAGAGAAGTATAATTTGTTGTTGCATTTTTGATAGTTATTGCAGAATATAGTTTCCAAATATTTGTAGAGCAAAGGAAACTAAAATTCACAACTGTGCCTGGTGCCCTAAGATTACCTTCTTGTGCATTCCTAACAATGTAACTGTACTGGAGAGTAGATTGATATTTGAGCTTAAATTCCTGCAACTACTCTGACTAGCAGAGTTTTTGTTTTATAAATTAAAAAAAAAAGGTGTCACATGGTAACCACACAGGCTCTGCTTTTCTACCTCAAACTGAGAAAATGTATAATAACACATGTATCCAAAAGTAAATGCTTTGGAAACAGTATGAATTTTAACTGTGTCTAATAATTTATTGATGTCATTAACCTTTTAATTTGGAACATCTTAGGACCCTTTTTTTCAATAATTCCAATAAAAATTTATTCAAGATAGTATCTAGATGAAATCATTCAGCCATTGGTATATTAAGATGTTTTTGAAATTGGTTGAATGTATATGAAACTCTTTGTTTGTTTGTTTGTTTTTATGTTTGTGTTTTGTTTTGTTTTGTTTTCACGAAGTGGAAGGTATAGATTTCAATTTCTCTTTTCTCTTTCAATCAAATATGCTCTTTAGAGGACTATTGCTGTGTCTAGCATGTTTGAAGGATCATCTTAGCGTGTAAAGAAAGAAGGATGAATGTCCTAACTTGAATATATAACTATACCAGACTGATCTTAACAACTAATAGGCAAGTCTTCATTGATTTTCACAGTCTGATACTGTGTTATGAAAGTTGTTATTATGAGCATAAATTTTTAATTTATTTTATTAGTTTAATAAATTTACTTATCTTAATAATCCACAGAGATTTTGCTTGTCTGTTTATTATATCATAAAGTGCTACCTCTTCTGAGAGAGAATTACAATAGAGGTGCCTGTGAAACATAACAGAGGAAATACCTCAGTGCCTCTTATTAGGCTGACTGGAGAAATGAGGAAAAAGAAAATGTTTCCAGGTAACTAAAAATTTTCTTTCAGAATCAACTATAATGGCAGAATCTCCCCTCCGTTTTAGGCTTTGAACTGCCATCTAGTAATTCCTTTTAACATCCACCACTGGTTTTCAATTTTTTTTCATTACTTTCTCAAGGTTATTTCACTGCACGCCTGCTCTGAGCGTACGGCACAAAATAACTGTGGAATTTTGCTGCTGACAGCTGACAGTCTTCTGTGTGCATGTGCCCTAGGGGGAGACCACAACTTTTGCATGGGTTATAGATGTCCACAGACAAGACTAACATTTTCTGTAGGCATTGAATGAGAGATGAATACTGTTTGTCCTGCAAAAGTTTTTTTGAAAGATTTTTGTCAACCTATTTAATATTCTTATGGGAACTCTAGTCTTAATACAGTAGCTTTATTTCCTTTTGAGAAACAACTATTTTAAAAACAGTACATGCAAGGAGCTAAGCAAAAGTTTACTTGACTTTATCCTAAAGTGTTCTACCAAGAAAAGAATGCCTTGCCAAGAATCACTGAAGCACATCTCAAAAGGCAATAAAAATCCTTTTGATCTTTTTTTTTTTTTAATTATTTTTTTTTAGTGGAATGTTCTTTTTCTTTCTTTTCTTGATGTTCTTCAGGGATATTACAAAGGAAGAGCATAAGATAACATCAGGTCAAGCTTTACTACTGAATACAATGGAGCAGCTGGAGGAGACAAAGATTAGTAGCTAGTGGTAAATTCATTTTCTGTATGAGCAGAAACATCTGTTCATTGCTGAGAAGTTCATTTGTCCGACCTTTCAAAACTTTTGGTTATACATGCCCACTTCTCAGCTGAATTTCTGTGTTGGAGGGAAAGATTGGAAGTGTGGCTGCTTTTATTTACTGAATTTTGTTTGCAAAGATGTGAGCTGTGTAGAAAGTACATTGCAGATGAGAAAGTACACGTGTGTAAGTCTAGTCACATCATATTTTTCACCAGTGTTGTAACCTTTGACAAGCATTACTTTGCATGTGGTCTACTCAGTGGTGTAAAATTCTACCTCTGGTTTGGTTTTTTCCCGTCTTTCCTACACAGTGCACTACTGTCTTGTACATAAGAATGATTAGTATTTTCCCCTTAAACTACGGTCAGATTTTTCAAGGAAAAACAATTTTATGAATTTTTTTATCAAGTGATAAAAGTGAATCTTCTTGTACTCTTCACATATGGAAAAAAAAAGAATATGGATACTTGGGAGGATATTTCTGAAATTCAGTAGTGAGTCTGGGCTAAAAGGGACATTTAAATTGGTTTTAAAATATCAGTGAAGTAAAGATGCCTCAGGAATATGTTATGCTTAGCCCTTAGTGTGCAAGTGTGCCTGATGTAAAGATGTGCCGAAGATGAATTCTGAAAGTATTCTGTAACCATTTATGGTTAAGATTTATTTTTAATAAATATTTCTCTTAGTTGCTAATCAAAAATGTAATATGCTTTTGGGTAATTGAACCACAGGCAAATATCTAATTACCTTCTGTAAGATACCTCTAGAATTTTTTTTGCCAAAATTTTCACTTTTGGTTAGAAAATATGGTATAAAACTTCATGTGAAGGTATCCTTTAAATTTTTATTTCAATTACTCTTAAGACTGCTGTATAAAAAATTGCTTTGGTGAATCTCTGTTCACAGATGATGGTTATTCTGTCTTAAAAGTTAACTTTGTTTTCTTCTTTTTTTTTAATTAAAAAGTACATTTTATGGAAGTATTGCCTTTGATATCTTAAAATAATGATGAATTATTTCCAGCTCTGTTCACTTTTTTTTTTTTTTTTAAATTTGTCTTCTCATGTTTTCTCCCAGAAACAGCACTCTGTAAAACACAAGTGAAATGGAGACTGTTGGTATTATACAGCTACAGCTTGGATGGAAAGAAAACCCCTACATTTTTAGGCCACTGATGAAATTATACCTTGATTTACAGATTCATAGCCTTCCAAGGAGCACTACAAATCTTGCTGAATATGATTCTCTTATAAAAGTTCAAGGTGTCAGATATCTGTTAACACATTTTAAATTAAGCATTATATCTTTCATCCTCACAGTATTAGCTTTCTAAAATGTATTTTATTTTATTCTTTTATTTTATTTTATTCTTTTATTTATTTTATTTTATAATTTCATTTATAGAGGGTTAGTGACATCCTTTCTCTCTCTCTTTCTCTACCTTACCCTTGCTAGTGCTGACAGAGACTGGGATCCAAGCTGGTAGAAAAATTCTAATTTTTTCCTTTGCAATGAATTTGTCTTACGTGTATCAGAGGGATTATTGCATGTGTATCTGAAGACAAAATCTGGCACAGAGACTTGAGCTTGTTTGCATCAGGCTGAGCTGCAGAGTGCTGTATAGGGAATTGTTCATAGTACTAGGCAAATATTGTAATTGCTAGATTATAGACAAGAGCCTTGCAGCAACAGCACTGAACAAAGCAGTCTTGGGCTTTGCATATTTAGATTTTCCTGCTACTGAATTCAGGCTTTTAGGCGATCTGTGATTGTTTTCTTCTGGGGCTGTTGAAGTTAGAATGCAAGGCCTTAATTATGTGCAAGCTGCATCCAACTTAGAATAATTTACTACTGTTTATTTTGAGAGGGTGTCTTCCTTGTCTTATGGAAGCATGACTTCCAGATGATTTCCTGCCCCAACCATTTCCTCCCCCTATAAAATTTCTATATGATCATACGAACATTTTAAAAAAAATTACTATTATGTTCTGCCTCTGATTCCTAAAATGTGTAGGTGCAGTATGTAGAATCACTGCAATAAAAGTGTGAGCAGCACAATATCTTGCTTAATAAATCGCTGTATGACATATGAGGAAGCTGTTGGCTTTCATAAATGGAGGTCAACTCTGGAATCCTAAGAGGGGCATTCTCTGAAAGCTGCACTCCAAATATACCAAAAAGCAGTTTGAATATCTGTGGCCAACAAAATCCATAATGCAGTTAGTTCTCTACAACAGCCTAGTTAAAGGTCTGTTTTGGTTTTCATGTTGAGAAAAACTCTGTCACAAGACAGGTCAAGATTAAAGGAAAACCAGTGAACTGGATTACTCTGTTAACCTGGTGGGGGGTGTTGCAACAGCCTACAGCAGCCTGGGGAGAGGGAACAAAGAAACACTAAGGTACTTAGATGGAGCCAGGAAATGCTGCCATCACCAATTTGAAAACCCAGATTAAATGTGAAAATGAGAAGTCACACTTAATATGTCAAGCAAATGGTCCACAAGAAGTCCTGCAGAGTTGCACGTGTCATCATTTTACACTTTCTAAGGGTTAGGAGGTTTTTGTTGTCGTAAGTATTTAGGCATTTAATTCCAGAAAAGGCTTCAAGGCTAGTGAATCTGAAGACTTCTCTTAAATAGACATATATCCATCAATCCTTCCTTTCTGGAAATCAATTAAAGATAGAAAAACAAGAAGCAATTTCTCTTATGTAGTCTTCTTGTGATTATGGCATGCATCTGCAAAAAGGGAGACCTGAAATAATTTTCTGTCTTTCTTCATCCTGTGGTTTATATCGTATTTTGGGATGCAGTACTCTTGATTGTGTATTTGGAGCTGCTGTTTCACAGTATTTAAATCTTTTGACAGCAGCAAATGGAGTTTTTTAGGCCACTTCTGTTCAGCTGACCTTGGGCCAAAAACAGGAGTCTGGTGTCTTGAGGATTCTTGTGCTTGTGAGTTTTCCCTCCTTCACTCCCTCCTTTTGTCTGGACTTTCTAGCTAATTTCAGATTAATGTCTTTGGTGTCTCACTGATAGTGCCACATCAGCACAGTGGGTAAGCATATTTCCCGTCTTCTAAATGAAGACTTGGAAGGTGGACTCAGCCATTAGCACGTAGGGTGGAGAATGGCTTGGCAGTCTGCACCATTCACCATGGAACTGTGCACAGGTATCACTCTTATTGCTAAATTCTTCTTGCTCCCTATGCTTGCAGTCTGGATTGCACACTGGATGGCACAGTATATTTTCCAGACCTCTTCGTGTTCTCTCTGCTAGTAATAATTAGCCATGTTTCTTTGTTTTGAGTCATACAGATTCGCATACAAATATGCCATGTGAGAACAGCAAAAAGATTTGTTACCCTGGGGCTTCTTCAGTAGTACCAAAGCATGCAATGAAGATAGAGCTGAGAATTTTCATCATTACAGCTTCCACTAAGTGTGAGCTGCAGCCAGCAGTACAACCTGGCCAGCAGTTCAGCCTGGGTCAATGGCTCATTGACTCGGTCTCCAGCCTAAAGTAAAAAAAGAAGTTTTGAATGTTGAGGGATGGGCATGTGGCCTATGATAGTTTTGGTTTACTACAAGTTTAAAATAGAATAAAATAAAATAAAATTAGAAAAAAAAATTAAAAAAAAAGAAAAAGAAAGTGTGAATATTCTCCTTCTCCCAGGTCTTTTGGAGTTCTCTCATCTTCAGTAATACTCCCATTTACATCAGCGCATCTTCAGATCTGATCACATAAGTGTATATCTGAGGATGTTTAAGTAGTCCAAAAGCAGGAGACAACAAAGAATCACAGAATCAAAGCATCATTTAGGCTGAGATAGACCTATAAGATCAATTTTCTAATGATTAATGCATAAACCATGTCCTTCAGTGTCACATCTACACGTCTTTTAAATACCTCCAGAGTTAGTGATTCAACCCATTTCCAGGGCATCCTGCTCCAATGCTGGACAACCCTTTTTATGGAGAAATTTTTCCTAATATCCAATTTAAATCTTCCCTGTGACAACTCAAGGTGATTTCCTCTTGTCCTGTCACTTGTTGCTTGGGAGGAGGCTGACCACCACCTGGTTACACCTTCCTTTCAGGGGGCTGTAGGGGGCAATAAGGTCACCCCTGAGTTTTCTTCAGGCTAAACACACCCAGCTCCCTCTAGCTTGTCCTTGTAAGACTTGTGCTCTAGATCCTTCACCAGCTTTGTTGCCCTTCCCTGGACACGGTCCAGCCCCTTCTTGTAGTGAGGGGCCCGAAACTGAACACAAGATTTGAGGTGGAGCCCCTACCTGAGCTGGGTACAGGGGGTTGATCTCTGCCCTAGTACTGCTGGCCACACCATTTTTCATCAAGAGAAGTCATCTTCATTCATATACTGTCTAAGGTCCCAGTCAAGCTCATGTTTTGTAGCTTGACCAAGAAAACCTAAGCTTACCACAATGAATCTGCTCGTTTTTTACAATTGTGTGGAGTTGACTACTGCAATGGGAAGACCCTAAGGTAGGAGTGTAAGGGTAGAGAAGTTGCTTCAAACTTGTGAGTTCTGCCCCCTACAAGGAAAATTTTAAAATCTGGAATTACTTTGGCACTTTTAATATGCTAAGGCATATTGGCAGATGCAGAGAACACAGCATCAAAACTGTTCTCAATTTTTATTCCTAAAGAACATTCAGCGTGTATTATATATGTAGCAGTAATGAGCCCAATCAATAGCCTTGAGCTAACATGTCTGGCAGGGAGATGACTGTTGGACAGAATGAATTCCTTTATGGAAATTTATTATTTGAAATATAATCTATTCTAGTATTTACAGTGGTGAAATTTTGTAGAGAAAAAGAGTATCAGCAGTGATGATTTTGTCCAAGATTCAGACAGAAGGAATATAATTTCATATATTTTGAAGCAGAAGCCTTGACTTTTCCTGATGCACTGAAAAATCTCTGAAATATATTCTGAATGCTCCATTAAATCATTGTTGTATATCCTGTGTGGTTCAATTTACAAGTGAACAGAAGATGAATAATCTAATAAGTTTATAGGCATACTAAATACAGGGAATAATGAATAAATAAATATATCCATGATTTGTTTATTGTTTGGTGGACTATCATGTTAGATGAAAGGGGAATTGTGGAAGTAGCAATGCTATCTTTTTCTTCTAATTTTCTCTGAAGAATATAAATGATCCTAATGACAATGCTCAAACATTGAAAAAAAGCTCACACTGGTCTTAATCAAACCAAATTCAAAGTTTTACAATCCAAAGAATAAACATAACATAAAGACAATGCTTCGATAAAGTTTCTCAAACTGGGAAACGGAGAGCAGCTTATTGGAGGTGAAAGCAAAAACCAGTCACGTACTTTGCAAGAGTGGAAGAGAGGTTTCCACATTACAGGGAAAATTTTTACACAACCTTTTTTCATAAAAAGAACAAGTTTGGTTGCTGTTTTTCAAATGCCCTACATAAAAAAAAAAAACCCCAAAACCCCCCAAACAAACAAACAAACAAAAGAAAAAACCCAAAAAAAACAAAACACAAAAAGGATACCTCAATTCAGTTACAAACACTAGAATTTTAGGAATTAAAGATATAGGAAATTTAATGAATCTGAAAGACTAGAAAGAATGGGTTTTGGAAGCTGACTTCATGCCTTTTTTTAAGGTGCTTCTTGTGTTTTGGCAGTTTTTAAACTTTTTCTCAAAAGCAGTGTCAAAGGTACCAGTAAAACAGTCTCATAAGGAGGACAGCTTTATAAAACAGCATTCCTCAGAGTAGGACACTAACAGCTGGTTAATATTCAACACTGCAATTTCTGGGCACTAGTTGAGTGCTATGTCAACAAAATCAACTTTCGTTCAGATAAATGTTTTTGAACTGGTTTTAAAACTTAAGTCTTTTTTGTTAGCTGGAAAATCATGGTTTTGCTCTGCATGAGTCTGTGCACAGCTGTAGAAATTGCTTCCTTTAAACAAATATCTATATTGTTATCTGCTTAATCAAAATGAAATAGATGTAGTCAAATGATCTCCTGGGTGTTTCCCAATGATGTTTCCCAAATGTTGGAAACTTTCAGAAAAATATATGCTTGTTATAGCATAAAATCTGTGCTGTTAGAAGCTTTGTCTTGGGACTTTAAAAAAAATAATTCTTAATACAGAGTGGAAGACAGAAGGTTATCCTGGGCTGGCTTAAGTGGGCTTGAATGTAAGTCCAAGTTAAAGACACATAAGCGATTCTAAATTTAAATGTGAATCTAAATAGGAATTTATATTAAACCATTGCCACTTTTGAAAACTAGTTAGAAATTTCTTTGTCTTCTTACTTTTGGTTCCCATGCTCCTTGCATGTGCAGCCCTTTCAGCCATTTTCCTACTGTGATCCCTGTCCCTATTATATTTTTTTAAGTGCAGCTGATGTTTGTACTCGCACGTAAACTATGGTGATGTAATTTGATAGGCAGCAAAATCTTCAGATCTATATATTGAATGGCAGGTCTTTGCTCATGTCATTACTGCTCCATTTCTCATGTACACAGCATCACACTTGATGCAACCGTGTAGGAAAACGCCTGATACTAGAATGACATAGAGTTAAATAGAGGCTTATAAGTTCAATCCTTGTTCTTTCTGACAGCATTTGGAGAATTATGCTCATCTCATACGCAAGTGCCACAGCTTGCTTTCTTCTCCCAAGTGAGTCTTGCCCTAGCAGAGGTGTTAATGTGATGTTGTTATGCAAACGTAATACATTTGCTGTCCATTCATATGGCCACGTGCGGATGTATCAGGGAATGTGCGTGTATCTCCCAGTACGCACCATTTATGCTGTGGTATTTTTTAAAGGGGGCTCTTTATTTACTAGCCACTAGAGGCCCCAGTCAGATATAAGCATTTCATTGGGCTTAGCTTGAGACAATTTCTACACCAGAGTTTGTTGAGTATAAAACTGCAAAACAGAGCTGCTCTGCTCAGCAGATTGTGGATCTTACATGTGCAGAAAACACTTATGACTTTAATTGTGTAATTAAATTTCACAGAAAGAGCCCTTTACAAGAGTGAAAAACAAACATTTCTGACATCCAGGCTCTCACTTCTGCTAGCAGCTTTTCTTGTTTGCGTGTTAGTGACAGCTTCCAAATGTTGATGTTTGTATTCACTGACTTACCCATGTTTACTCACTTTCCCACCTTTCTCATCTTTCACACACCAAATATTTCACTTTCTAGTGAAAAGGACATGAAACTACTGCAATATAGAGGTAAGATCATTGCCAAGCACATTATGTATTTATTTTGTGAATTGAATGTGTAGGTATTGTGTAGAGGCTCACTATTAATTCTCTGGCTTCTTCCTTGCTAATCTTCTGCTCTGATTTTTGTCCCTGTTACTGTTAGTTTTCTCCATGTCTTCCAGTTTTCTCAGATTCATAGCTCTCTCTCCATGCCACTTGGAGCAAACAGCTGTGAGAAGAAAAGGGGTGTAATATGACTTTGTACACTCAGGAGCTGACAGTGCACTGTTTTGACAGACAAGATTACCATAACCCAACAGACTGTCTCTTGGCTATCCATGCAAACTTAGTTTCAACCATTTGCAGTTGGTGGTAGTTCACAACTTTCAAGGCACACTGTGACTGACTGTCATGTTTAACCTGAGGTGTTTTGGAAGGGGAATTGAAAACCATGCTCCACAAATTTGACTACTGAAGAAGAAACACTAGGCCATTTTTGAAACCTGGGATCCTTATATGTGGGTAAGGAGAGGGAATTCAAAAGTTTATTTTAATCTAATTTTTGTATACGACAATCTGCGTCTAAGCCGACAATGTGCACCCACATCCTGAAAAGCCAACTGTATCCTGGGCTGCATGAAAAGGAATGTGACCAGCAGTTCAAGGGAAGTGATTCTGCCCCTCCACTGTGTTCTTCTTAGATCCTGTTTGGAATACCATATCCATTTCTGGGGTCCTTAGCATGGGAAAGACATGGATCTCTTTTAGCATGATCAGAGGAAGGCCATGAAGATGATCAGATGAATGAAACACCTCTCCTATGAGGAAAGGCTGAGATTTGGAGTTGTTCAGCCTGGAGAAGAGAAGGGTCTGGGGGGGTCTTTGATTACTTAAAGGGGGCTATAAGAAAGATGGAGACAAACTTTTTAATAAGGCCTATTGCTATAAGACAGCGGGTAAGTGTTTTAAATTAATAGAGGGTAAATTCAAACTAGAAATAAGGAAGAAATATTTTAGAACCAAAATCAACATTGAGATGGGAGCTATACCACTATACTTATACCAGAACTATTGGCATATCTTTTATTATTAAGAATTACAAAACTCTGATGAAGGCACTATATTGAAATCTAAATTAAATCCTGACATGCCTATAGTGTCAATAGACGATAATTTCCCTACCATCAATGATTTGTGTCAGTTTTTAATTCAACTGATATCTTAAAAATACTGTTGCCTCTTCTTGAGGCATCTATAACTTCTGTTCAGCATGCTGCAATGTTTTTTTCCTGTGTAGTTATTTCATTTTTCATGTATGTGGAAATAGCTTCCTCTGGTGTATCTCTATCAAGTGAAACACAAATTGTATTGACACCGCTGGGCTTAATTAATCTTTTTTCTTTCTTTTAAAGAAGATGAAGAGCAGTAATATAAGAAATAAATAATGTGGGAACGGATTTATTTCCCAAGTGAGAGAAAACAGACTGTCTGTCTAAGGGAGGAGTTAGTTTGATCAGTGATTTGTAAAACCTGGCAAGGTAATGGTCATGGCCAAAATAAAAACAAGGGAGAGGGGGTATAATACAAAAGCCAGGCTGAGTTATCTAGTTAATTACCTAATTACATGTCTTTACTTCTATCTATTCAGTGCCTCTTTTTATATTCATCTTCAGGTTATGCAGGATACAGAAGTGACAGTTATACAAAGTCAGTAGAAAAAAGCAGAAGGGAGTGAAACCTTAAGCAAATCTGTGGAGGTTAAATTTACCAAAGAGAAACTTTAAGTCTCCTTTTCAGTGACCTATTGTCTTAGAAGCCTGTAGGAAACGGTAAGGAGGAAAAGAGTAGATAAACTTGCATCATGTTCACTTTAGGGCTTTAATTAAAATCCATCATTTTGGTGTCTTAGTGTCTTGCTTGTTTGGCATTCTGCAAGCCAGAAATTTATCATTTAAATCTACTATAAACTCTTACAGAAACGAGCTTCTCTGTAAAATTCCATTTGATAATTTTTGACTGTTTTTTTACTTTTTAAAAATTTAATCAGGAGTCCACATTTTTTAACAACTTCCTTCTGTCTGTTGCTCTAATTTGCTGCTTCGTATGGGCAAGTGACAAAACACATGGTTTTAATTTCAATTTATTAAATTTAGGACTTAATGAAGCACATATTATTAATACTGAAAAACTATATGTGATGATGTTTAATTAGCTCATAAAGTAATGCTCAATTTTTTAACCTTTTTATAGCAAAGTACATATTTTTATGTATTTTAAAGGTTATACAGAACCTTAAAAGATGAAATCAATGTTTGTTTTAAATAAAAACGAAACATTTCAGAATTATATATTTCATATATAGGGGAATGGTTAAATGTGCTGGTGATACATGAAAAGAATTAGATTCACAAGTCATTATGTCACCTAATAGATTTCAATGACAACAGAAAATATCCTCGTTGTGGGTTACCCCTGGTGAGGAGTGAGACCTCACCCAGCTGCTCACTCACACCCCCTCAGGGGTGAATTGGAAGGGTAAAAGTGTGAAAATTTGCAGGCTGAAAAAACCCCAGCTTACTAGGGAAAGAAGACTGTGTGCACAAGCAAAGTAAAATAAGGAATTTATTCACTACTTCCCATTGGCAGGTAGATGCACAGTAATTTCCAATTTCTTCATCATGTGTAGCTTTTAATTGTGAAGAAAAACGGCAGAATTCCTTCCCCCTTCTTTCCTGTAGCTTTTATTATGAAGTATGACATTATATATATGTTATACATACGAGGTGTGATGGTGTGAAACATCTNCTCTGAAGTATGACGTTATATATATGTTATACATGATGCCTAAAAGAAGGCTACCTGGAACAGAGGCTGGACAGAGTTAAAGAATAAAACAGGTATTTATTGAAAGGCCCTCACTGGACACACCCTGGGAGTACAAAAGTCTGGCCAAGACTACACCTAAGATGGGCCCCCAAGATGGACCCCGGGTCACGCATTTTTGCCCTTTTTATAAGTTTTGGCCCATTTACATATTCGGGCCAACTGTCCAACTACAGCTTCAGTCCACGCAGTCCCATCCTTTCGGACTGTCTCCTCTCAATCCATGGCTGTTTACATTCTTGGGGTCTGAAGCTGCAAACATCCTTGGTTCTTTGGGCTGGAAACGGTGTGTTTTGTCTAGCCAGGCTAGGAGAAGAGCTGTTAGCACTATACAAGAAACCCAGAGTTACAGATATACTAATGCAGTATAAAATCTAAAAAATATGAAAGTTAAAACTAAAGGTATCATACATATGAGGTGTGATGGTGTGAAACATCTCTCTGGTCAGTTGGGGTCAGCTGTCAGGGCTGTGTCCCCTGCCCACCCTTTGCACCCCCAGCCTCCTCACCCTGGTGCTGTGTAAGCACTGCTGAGCAGTAGCCAAAACTTCCCTGCATTATCAACACTGCTTTGGTTGCAAACCCATAACAAAGCACCATGCTAGCTTTTATGAGGAAAACCCCATTCCCTGTACAACATTTCTGTGTGTCATCCATTCTCCTCACAGTTCTGGCAAGTGTTGCACAATCAAAGCAATCAGCTTTAATAGCACATTGCAAATGGATCCTGGATGAGACCCTCAGGCCTCGCCTAATGACAGGTATTAATTGGCAGTGCTAAAATATAAAATTGAGGGTGTTCACTTTTATTTGCAGAGAGTTATTCTCAATATTTGTATGCAAATGGAAAAAGAACAAAAACCTAAGGGATCAAACTTCTGTTGCCTGAAGAATCTGATGTGCCTGAGAACTCCCTGTGGGAGCTTATTGAGTAGCCACCGATATACAGAAAGATGAAAATTATAACCACAAGGAAAGCACTTGGTTCAAAGTCAATTTATGTAAAATGTGCGAGTGGGTGCTAAGGTTGACTCTGTTTCCTAGAGGCCTCTCTCATCAATTATACAGTACAACCTGGATGCCATATGCTGGCCTGGGGACATTGTGCTGGGTTTTTTCAGCTCGGGACTCAGGATGATTCAGACATGCGTACCTCGATGAGCAGAGCCTAAACCTGAAGATTAATCAACTTTGGCATTTACCGTGCAAAATTGCAACTTTTCTCTGCTTTCAGTAATAGGCTGAACTAGAGGTGTGTACTCACACCCCTAAAAATTTTAAGTTAAATTCAAACCTGGATTTTAGAATTACTGTTACCTGTAGTTCATATATCACGAGGTTCTCAGTGTCCAATAAGCTCATGTTTCCATCAATCTTAGGAACAATTCAGAACTAGTCGCTTTTACTAGCTGGCTTTTCTGTAATGAACCCTTAGGCTGTGAAATTCCCCTAAATTATAAGTTTAAGAAGATCTGAAAATTTCTTCCCAGCACACAAAATGTAAAATTTTTTAAAAGATCTCCAAGACAAGACTCATCTTGAAGGAGCACATAGAAGGAATAAAAAAGTTACCATAAGTGAGCTAAGCACACACTTCAGCAAAGAAGTATTTTAGTGTCAAAAACCATATTAAATTGATGTACTGTTCTCCACCAAGAACTGCTTTCAGCCTGATTGGGTGGTGGGTTGTTCTGGTATGGAAAATGACTGGTGTCTTTTCATGCAGGACGCCCGAAGGGATGATGGAGCCCTGAATAGCTGAGGATCTGTGAGGTCCACTGTGAAGCAAGCTGTGTGATCCAAATATAGCTTAGAGCCAAATCTTTTCTTTTGCCACAGAGTGTCAACAGGAAAGAAAAAAAAAAACAACAACCCACAATGAAAATAATTGTGGACATATAAAAATTAAAACAGATGTATCATTTTGTTGCAGTGGCTGGAGGAGAATACCAATGAGGCAAGCTCTGAATAAGAATCACTAATAAAATCTTTTTTATAAGGTAGTTTTGATTTAATTTGCAAAAGAACGTAGTTAACAAACAAACAATACTTTAAATTCAAACTGTTGAACTTAATTTTTGAGCCCATACATGAGCTGCATGACATTCTAAGGGCAAAGCTTACCTGTAAGCTACTTCTGGACGAGAAAAAAGAGAAAGTAACTTTGGGCAAAAATTGGACAGTTTTGTTCCGCTGTTGCACTCACCAGAGAGAAAACCTTTGCTTGTATTTCAAATTGCTGGCTAGCTAAAGAAATTCAAATTCTTACCAAAATGCAGACAACCCTTTCTAAATACACATCTCTTTCTTTCACTAATGATATTTTCCTTTTTTTATATAGTACTAGAGTTACTTATACACTTTAAATTGGAGTTTTAAAAAAGAGTTTAATGAGTTAAAAAAATAGAAGTCTAAAAGAGAAGCCCTATAGTGGCCTAAACTGTGCGCAGCTGTGTTTTCTTAGGTGCAGGAGACTCATTTCTAAAGCTGCCTTTTATGTTTTAGTGCATCAAAATCGTGTGGTCAATGTGTAGATGTACACTTATGATACAGATACTTACCTTAAGAAGTTTGGAGGTGTTCAAAAGCTGAGTATGAATCTTTATAGGAAAAGTGCCATATAGATATCTTAATAAGAATACTTGACAAACTGTAAGTATTAGGATCAAAAATAACCTTTGCCATTGATTTTGAAGGGAGAAAAAGATTTTTAAATGGATCATAGGGGAAATTCTGAACAGAAGTAAAACATGCTAGTAACATGTGGAACATGATCTGTAATCTTCAGCAATTGGCCACATGCTTTCCTTTTAAATAGTTCCTCCTCTTTCTCCTGCTGTGTCTTTAGGGTGCAAATTATTTAGAAAGAAGTATCTTGGGTTCACACCTATCAGGACAGTACACACTCTCTTAGTGTCACCAATATAAAAAAACGAATGGAAAAGCTGATACTTAGATTGCACTAGAAATGTATATTTTATTATTCTAAGTGCTTTCTACTTTTAGAAAAAGCACTGATGCTACTGGAGAAACTGAATGTTTAATACTGATTTTTTTAAGACTTAACATTATTGAATTTCTCTGTGCTGCAGAACTGATCCATTAATCACCGTTGTTAGGGCATCGTCTATTTCTTGTAACAGTGATCCTACTGACTCAAATTAAATTAAACATTTTGACTATATTGTTCTTGTACAAGAAACAGAGTGAACCTGTACCTTAATTTGGCTGTTTACTTCCCCCATTGTGGTTGGCCCAATTTTTTCTAGTCTTTGGAGTCCTAAGACATCCTACTGTATTATACACAGTATGAGTCAAATATTTAACTGACAATTCTATCATTTTAAGTGGCTACTTTTACTTTCAAAATATTTTCCATTTAAATAACTAAATTGTTCTTGTTTTCATGCTCATAGTCATTATGCACTGTTTATTCCATGATGATAATTAATCTGTCCTCCAGAAATGTCAGACAGTGCTGCTGCCACTGTTGTTTACCAGTCTATGTCTGTGCTGAGCTTTGTGTGTGTGTGTGATTTTGTAAGGAGGTGGGAGCCATGGGGGAAATAGTGTTAGTGGCATTGTGAATGGAACTTGGAATTTGTAATATTGACTGATTTAATATCTGTAGATTTGACTTGTTAATTGATGAGGAGAGCACAGTACAAGGCAAATAATATTTTTTGCTTACTTATAACTTCAACACAGCTGTCAGAGTCCTGTCGGTTAGACAGGATTGCCTAACCTCAGAAATCATACTTCTCAACTTTGTCACTAAAAAATAAGTGGTATAAACCCCCAGTCACTTTATAATTGGTTAGAAAGGTGGTTTGTGTTTGTACAGCTTTAGTAATAAAAGTCACATTCAGGATATATGAATGATTCTGTTGGAACCAAAACCAAATGGGATCAAAGATGTCCTTTGCCTTCTTCCTCTTAATGCTTCTGTAACTCTACTGGAGGTTTCTATCCCCACACTTCTGATGACATAAGTACGTATTGAATTGCTTATTCAAATTAATATACAAATTATCTGTATAGAAGGCAACAAGTATTTATTTAGTTTTGAGGTGTTTTTAAGTGGTGTTTGTTTTCCTTAACCTAGATAATTCCACAGATCTGCCTTAGGGAAAAGAGTTGTGTCAATATAACTGGCAGGAGAGAAGTGTGGGAGCAAACAGCTGACAATGGGTGAGAGGTGACAATGATATAAACCTCTTTGTTGCTGAAAAATATCTAATATAAATCTTTGATATAAGCTGACCGTTACATTCCAAAAAAGGGAAAATGGAAATTATTGGAGATGATGCCAGTGTTCAGTAACACCAGAATCCCATATTTGTAACAAGTTCAGTAGCAAACTACCATTAGTTCAGTTTGCCTGAAATCAACTGGACAGCATGGAGTAGTCAACAGACACTTTCCGCCTTTTCAGTATCAGATAGTACATTATCCCTAATGTGGTGTAGATGTGAGCTGTGTTAAAAGAAACTCCTTCCCTACTCTGCTCCTGCTCTTGGCTGCATGTGTCCAGTATTTCCCTTGAGCCAGATCCAATGACAGAAATTTAGCCCACCACTAAAAGAATAAACCCAAAGCAAACAAAAATTAGTTTTCCATTAGATTAGGTTGCTAAAGTGACTCATCCTGCAGCTGTGGATTAGTTACATCTCATGCACGGAAATGAAACAGCAGCTGGGGCTGGGGAAGAGACCACCCTGGTCAGTGACGGCTCACAGTTTCTCCAAACATGCTGTCATGTTCTGGAAGATGCAATCTCACCCTCAGCCCACTTCCCTCCCTTCCTGTCAGCATGAACATCTGTGTGGCAATGATGTGGAGCTAAAGAGCTGACCTGTGGTGTTTCTAGTCTGGATCAAGTTTACCAAATAATGATGCAAACTCATGCCTTGCCATAAGGGAAAGAACAGTGCAAAGCAAGGTTTAACAGCCAGGACTAAAGTGAGGCTGCTCTTCACAACAGTGTTGCTTGCTTAAAGTCCATGCAAAACTCTGGCTTTAGGATATAGCTGTAAGGCATCTTAATCTAATCTAAAACACAACTTCATTTTCCCTTACACCTGGGCCAGTATTCCTGTGAGATGATGATGGCAGCCAAGTTCAGGAAAGTAATTTAGTAAAAAAAAAATCCATTTTAAAAATTATTCTTTGACCATATGGCTTTTCAAATCACCTCATTGCTTTTTCGGATGACTAACAAGGGAAAGAGTAGAAACTCTGATTGTGGCAGCCCTGATTTTAAATCTATTCAGGCAGCCAGTGAATTTCATCCTCAAATGTATGTACTATGGGTTGATGCAAGTAAGAAACAACTTCTCTGGAGCTTCCCTGGTGTCTCAAGTGCAAACAGACACGTGATTTTAGTATTTTCATTTTGGAGAGAAAAAACAAGCTGACTAGTTCTTTCCTGTTTAGTGTTTCTCTTTTTTTGACACCTAGAATTCTAGCCTTGCACTGCAAAAAGGTGATAATAAAACTGGTGCAATGTTAATCAACCATTTCCAAGTCTTTAAACAGTGGAAGAAATCAGTGATCAGGGTCTACATTAGCGGAAGAAATAATTTTTCTGGTATAATTTCTTTGTGCAGCCAAACACAATGTGTAGAAAGGAGTTTCCTGATAATTAAGATGATCAAAAGTATGGCTCTATAATATCCGTGGCTGTGAAAAGCTATTTTTCTGTTACAAAAAGGAGGCTTTGTTTTTCTTAATGGTTTAAATTATTTCAGGATAAATTTCTGTACCTCATTTTGGAGGGGATATGAATTCATAAATTTGTTGTGAAAATACTCAGTTTAAGCTTTCAGCATGCCATGAGGTTATAAATTCTCTTGACTTTTCAATATGCCAGGAAGTTTCAGACCCTTTGAGTGAAAATAGGGAAAATAATTTCCCTTTTACTCCCACCAGTTTAAGACTTTCTGTATGAGGATGACAGATCTGAAGATCATTATCTTTCTGTAGCATGATGACCCAGGGCTTTTTCAAGGAACCCCTCCGAAGAATGAGTGCCAGGAATATCAAGAGCTGGGAGTTCAGACTCTGGTCATGATGGATGCAGAAAGGCAGATGGGTGACACCCTGGTTCAGAAGCTCCTGGTGGCTGGGAGAATGGCAAGATATCTTTGGTGGTGTATGTGCCTGCGGCTGTAGATGCTGCTGACAGGGGATTGAGAGAGGCTTCCCCTTAGCCAGCAGATCATTGTTTTATTGTCTGTAAGCTGATGCATTTTATTGCCTTTCCTTTTCTCTCGCAAAGCTGCTTCTGAGATTTTCCTGCCCTATTTGTGCAGAAGGGAGAAACAGACAACCTAGTTTGGTGAGGATGGACCATATGCGTGTGTAATTTGAAGGCTGAGCCAATGTTGCAGGCCAGACTCGGGTTCAAATGCAAATTAAGTGTAGGAAAGAACTTCCCATGTAAAAAAATTCCATTTTTCCCTGAAACTGCAAGGCAACGCTGTTTTAATGGTGGTAGGGGACCCTGGCATAGATGAGTTTCTCCAGAACATACCCTGTGCTGGTCCAGCTGCACTCTGACTGGTAAACCTGGGC
The DNA here is from genome assembly GCA_013397845.1 of Melanocharis versteri. Classification (NCBI taxonomy): domain Eukaryota; kingdom Metazoa; phylum Chordata; class Aves; order Passeriformes; family Melanocharitidae; genus Melanocharis; species Melanocharis versteri. Next base: position 241,761 of record VZTG01007625.1, read on the forward strand.
AGGTTTTTTAAATCTGATGTTAGAGAGTTTGGATACTTTTTCAGAGATAAACATAAAAAAAACCCCCCAAAACCCAAAACGGCCAAAAAACCACAAACCAAAAAAAAAAAAATCAAAACAAAAAAAAAACAAACCCAAAAAACAACAAACCCCAAAAGAGTTATTTAAGAAATGCCACTTGAAATTCCTCCACTGACTCAAAATAATATATTTTTATATTACAAGATAAAATTTTAACTTTTATTTTAAATTTATTTCCTATTTGAAACAAAAAAATATTGCTTTGATGCAAAACATGCACGAAAATATTTTTACTTAAAATTTGCTCTCACTCAGAAAATTGTGATGGTAATAATATTATACCAGTATTTAATTTTTTCCACCACTGAAATTGTTACCTAAATTTAATCCAAACTGTTTATTAATTTGGGATCGCTGAAGCTCGATTTTTTTACCCAGAAAATTTATTATTTTCTTCAGTACTCTGTACTTTCTTTAGAAAATTCATGGGGCACAAATATGTAACTCTAGAAAAGCAGGCTTGTCTCCACCCTGTTTCATCCTTGTTCCCAGCAGAAATATTTGTGTAGGCACTTGTGGGAATGTAATTTCTATCCCAATTTCTTTCCCTAGTTATCTTGCCACAGGTTTCTTTTTATGGAATGGTAAAACCAGGTTTTGTATACGCAGCCTTTAAAATTAAAAAAAAAAAAA
>VZTG01007625.1:242496-303096 GCA_013397845.1 Melanocharis versteri
AAAAAAAAAAAAAAAAAAAAGTTCCACAATTTATTCGCAATATGTGTAACGTGCAACTAAAATTAATTATTCTGATTAATCTTGTAAATTCACACAATTGTCTTACGGAGGGCTATAGCCTTTGTGTTTTGTTCTCTTCTGCTAAAATCTAAACCAAATTAAAAAATGAAAATTCTCCAGTGCCTTTTTGGTGCTCTTCTAGTTACAAAAAAGAATTGCATACTAATTTTACTGTGGGATTTTGGACATTTTCTCACCCAGCTTTGGTTGGTATTCCTGACTACAGCATGGGAAATAGAATCTATTGAAGTTATGGCAAGGAATTTTTCAGAGTTCTTCACCTTTGACATGCCTCTGCTCCTTTACTAATTTCAGCTGAAGCAAAGAGAAATTATGTTAAGTGCTTCTGGAAATCCTTCCTTTCAGAAAAATCAGAAGGATAGTTTGAGACAATAATGTTTTCATAAAATTGCACTCATTATTTAAAAAAAAAAAAAGTCATCTGCAAATTCTGCTCAACATGTGGTTTTTTGACTTCCCTGAACAGAAGGATGAATAACAACTTCAGGGTTTCTCCTTGTGTATTTTATTCTTTGATCTTAGAGTATTACTTTCTGGTAATATTTATCCTTTTTTCTTCTGGCTTCCTTTGGTAAATGAATATATGCGGAGCTTCTAAAAATTGCTTCAGTGGAACTAGTAAAAAGGGAATTACACAAACCCATTCTCTCCCCCAAAAAACAATCCGCTTGAAACAGCTAATTATCTTCATGTTTGTGGGCATCCCTACACTAAAACTCTTCTGAACTCCCACGGTTCTAGACTGTCTCAGTTTCTGGCCTCCCAAGTAAAACTTTTAGTGGAAATGCAGTGTCAAAAGACTTCTCTGAAAAGGCTCTTTCTTGTTACGGTTTCAAGTTCCTTAGCTGCAAATCTACTAATTACACAACAGATAATTAGGTCCATATAAAAGCCACAAAAAATCCCAGGCTTAGAAATCACCTCAAAACAGAGGCTACATCTCCTTGTAAATTGGCTAGTCCGAGTAAAGGATTAAATTATGGAATATTCAAGCATATTCCTCACTATTATCTGGAAAAAAAAAATAATTCTAGATATTGTCTTTGGGGCAGTTCCATAGCGACACAAAAAAATTCCCTTTTTCCCCTCTTTCTTCTTTTCTTCCAAAATTGAAAGAACACAATTTAAAATTTCCTAAACTGACCGAAAATAGCACCCAATTGAGCCTGTCTCAGTCTTCTGTAGACCATCCCCTCAGGTATTTTTACACATCTACTAGAGCCTTCTCCTCTCCAGGCTAAAGAGGCTCAGCCCTCAGCCTCTTCTCACAGGACAGATGCTCCAGACCGTTAACCATCTGTGTAGCCCTCTGTGAGGCTCCCTCTGGTATCTCCACGTCTCTCTCATGTTGGAAAGCCCAGAACTGAGCAGAGTGCTCCAAGTGTGGCCTCACCAGCACTGAGCAGAGGGGCAGGACCGCTTTCCATTGGCAGTTTTTGCCTAATGCAGCTCTGGATATCAGTCACCCTCTCTGGCGCAAGGGCGCGTTGCTGGCTCATGCTCAGCTTGGTGCACACCAGGGGCCCCAGGCCCTGTTCTGCCAAGCTGCTTTCCAGCTGGATTGCCCTGAGCACAGAATCACAGAATCCCTAGGTTGGAAGAGACCAAGATCATTGAGTCCAACCCATGCCCTAACACCTCAACTAAACCATGGCACCGAGTGTCACATCCAGCCTTTTTTTAAACACATCCAGGGATGGTGACTCCACCACCTCCCCAGGCAGATGATTCCAGTACTTTATCACTCTTTCCATAAAAACTTTTTCCTAATATCCAACCCATGTGTTGATGCTTGGAGTTGTTCCTCCCCAGGAACAGAGCTTTGCACTTTCTTGAACTTCACGAGGTACATGTTGGCCCATTTCTCCATATTTTGAGGCCAACCTTCTTTGTATGGCTAATACAATAATTTTGGTGCTCCTGTGAAAAGATACTTCCTCACCTAGGGCAGTATAAATTATAAGATTATTTTTTGTTTTTCTTGAGGCCTGTCTCCAAAACAGGGTACACTTGTGCAGTCAGGATCAGGTTCTTAGTCTGTAACCAAGTTTCTTTTTCATATGTCAGTTGTGGATATTTAAATTAAAAAGTAAATCTTGAGTTTATTTCCTGCTAATTCTATGTTATTTTATATATTTATTGAAATTATGTATATAAACCAGTTTGCTAAGGAAAAAATTGTTAATATTTTATATCTAATGTCTTTCTGTCTAATACATTCAATCTTCTATAAATGTAAAATCTTGTAACACCAAGCAATAATGATTTAAAAGAATCTTTTTCTGGATAAATATTGTGCTTTTATTTAAATGAATGTATTCTAGATTACCATAAGGTCATGGTCGTCAGAACAAAAATAAAATGTTTTTCTGTTTAAAGATGCATTGAGTTCATCAGGGTTATATGATAATTATCAAAATTCATGTGTTTTATTTCCATGGCTCTATTAAATTATGTTACTTTCCTTAACATCCTATTTTAATAACAGTCATTTTGGGAACAGGAACAGACATTTGCAGAACTAATATGGCAATTAATTTTTCTGAAGGCCTTAGAAAAATTGTCTATTTCAAAACCTTTTATAGAACTGTATTTGAAAATGTTCTTTCAATATTTTATGCCAAAGTGATGTCCTAATCTTCTAAATTCACCTTTCCAATCATGATAAAAAAGTACTGAGTGGGCTCTTTAACCTTTACTTCTAAAATATATTAAATTCCTGATTATGGTTAAACATAGAGAAAGTTATCAGGAATTTATAGTGGTTACCACTGTTGGTGATACTGAAGTGAAAATTTTGTAACACTGGAATCATTAACATGGCTAGAAAAAAGAAAGTATAGTCTTCAACCTTGCCAGTGGCCTAATAAATTCAGTAGGTTTCTAAGTAATGTAAGGAAAAAGAAGTAATGAAAGTCTTTTCAGTGGTTAATAACTTCTTCATTCTTCTGTCTTTAATCTGTGTTAGTTTTTCCTCTGAACCTTTTTCCCAGTCACTATCAGGTGCTTCACTCTCTGTAAAAATCCTGTCTTATGCACCCCAACATTCAGAACATCTCTTCAATACATCAACACTGATATTTTTACCCCCTTATTTTTTTTTCTGAAATGGATGTGATTTTCTAGAGGATTTTTATTTTTGACTAAACCTTTCTGCCAGCATGATTATATTCCCAAGAATTTACGCACATGAATCTGTGTGTATAGCCCCTTAGCTTTTAATATGTAGTTTTCCAAATGTTAGAAAACTTAGCTTCTTCTTCTAAAAAGAAACCCCAAACCATATTAAGCCCCAGCCCCCACCCCCTGGAAAAAATCCCAAAAACAAACCAGCAAACAATCATACCAAATTTTGTGGAAAACCTGGGGGATAAAGGTCATCTGCTATATGAGAAGAGGTAAAAAAAATATTTTACACTTTTCTGAATTGTTTTTCTGGATCAGTTTAATAGCTTGAGACACCAGAATGTTCAGGATGGAGTCATTCTGAAGAGTGCCATCCAAAAATCACAGTCATTCCCACAGCCCAGGCAGTAGTCAGCTGTTCCCACAGGGTGTATTAGCAAAACCTTTCCACATCAGCAAAGCCTTTAGATCAAATTTCACTTCTTCAAAAGTTATCTAACAGCATTGCTGAAAAAAGCTTACATAACTGAGAGTGAATTCGCACTTATAGGGCTGTAATTTGAGTCTTTGTGAAAGTTCGTAAAACCTCAATGCACAAAACCAAACTCATGAAGAAAAAATAAAAGTATTTTGAAGGAAAACATCTTTATGTGGCTTTCCTCTATCAAAGTTAGACTAAATCTTAGCCGATCACGCTATGGTTTGTAGTATAGGTGAGGATCCAGGCCTTTGATAGGTGCAGTTCTCATGAGATGAGCATATGCTGGCTCGCATGAGCTGGGGATAGGATGAAGGCATTTGTGTCATCTGAGAAAAAAAGTTCTGGAAGTAGACAATTACGTGCTAATTTCTGAAATGAGATGAAAGGTCATCCTTTGCTACTTTTGTAATCTACTTTGATTGCTTAGATATCTTTTGTTCAAAATCGGCTTCTGGCCCCTATTAATTGGATGTGTCTTTCTCAAAGCTGTTTTCCTACAACACAAGTTCAGTTTGTCACTTTTATCCCTAAAAACTGTTTTTTATTTGCCGAAGTAAAAGCTTATATTTTACATTCTTGACAGTAATAAATATTGATACCATGAATCATACAAATCTAGCTGATTCCCAATGTGTGAAATCGTATCACAGGCTTGATGCTGTTATAGTAATGTTACTGGAGCTGTGGCTTTGAGATGATGGATAACCTTGCCTATTTAATTGTTGCCACATAGATTGATCCTAAAAACCAGTTTAAAAAGTAAATGAAAATCATAATATCATAGCAGTATATTGATTTATATATCTGGCCTTTTCATGTAAGTCAGGTTTTCTTATTAGAGTAACCCTGTGCAACTTGGTTGGTTCAGTATATGGCAGAGAGTAAGAAAAATGTTTATAAAGTTTATGAAGTTCACCAATTTAAAGCATTCTTCTCCCTGATATTAAAATTTTGCATTCCATTATACCATAATAGTAACTATTCCTCTTTGAATAGTGGGACAAATGAGAGTAGCAACTGACTTGAGTAGACTAATCCAGCTGCTGGTGATCAGCATTATCAAAGAAGTTTTTCTTGTTGTCTGAAATACTGTGGATACCTTACTCTTCCAGAAACACCTAATCTGTCTAACAAACACAAAACAAAGCAACTATGCGTGCAATCCCATATGTAAAAGTCCTATTTTCTTTGCACCAGGAAGCATAAGTATTTCAAAGAGCAAACAGCTTGAAAAAGCAACAGCTTGCAGTAGAACTAGAATTATTACTTCCTCACCACCACCACTCTTCTTTTTTTTTTTAACCCAACAGACAACATGAAATTCTGCTGAGATACTTGTACAAATGCTTATTACTTCCTTTTTGTTTTTTTGACACTATGTTTGAACTGTTAGGCAGGATTCTGATTGTAGCAAATTCGATGCTGGTGGATGAGACACCTTACTCATGAAGTTACGGGCAGAGAAGTAGTTTTGGATAATCTTTACAATCCAGAAAACTTACATCGACCTATGTTTTATCTCACTTTCTTTTGAAGGTTAATATTGGTCTCTCAATTTTTTGATCCCTTCATTACTGTACTAGTTACAAGTTTTCATTAACAATGCTGCTCTAATGTCGTCATAGCAAATATGTGTCAAAGCTATTGTTGGATAAACTTTCTGATAACTTATCTTAAGCTGAGCAAATTGCGTGAAGTAGTGTTTAAATTTATTCATTTATCAGAATTTATACACAGATGAGTTATGTTGCTTGTTACTTTTTTATCTAATGTAAGTCAAAATAAGTCCACCAGGTAGTATGGAGCTACTGTCAAGCTGAAGACTTACTAATTTATCTTCGCAATCCTGTACAAAATATATATTGGCCCCGGGTGCTCAGAAAATAAAAATAAAAATAAAAATAAAGATAAAAATAAAAATAAAAATAAAAATATTGCAACTATTAAGTAAAAGTTATAAACACTACTAGATAATATATACTGCAGAACACAAATATGTATTTGTCTTTCTTTGTAAATAAGTTTCCAGTCTGTTATCACAAGTTGTGGGGAAAAGTTTTTCAATTTGTAACTTGCCATGTCTTATATCAAATTTTATTTTTTACAGTTGCTAGTTTTAAATTTTCAGTTTAGGAATCACTTAATGTGGTGAACTGAGTATTCAACAGACTTTGGGTTGGATATGTTAGGTTTGAAACAAATCTAAAGATTTAAGTATTCCATAGTATGTGCAGTGGACTCCCTTTTAGTTTTCAATGTCTCTGTTCCAGAACAATGGTTCAAGAACCATAATTTTGAAGATATCAAGAAGTGAAAACAAAAATCTGAATCACCATTACTGGACCAGTAAAGACTTCTTGAATTTGGAAAAAAAACAAACCCACCTCAACTTTGAAACATTAAATGTGTGAGTGTTGTCTATTGCTGTATTGTGTAGTTGTTCTGGAACTTCATAGTGACAAGAGAAATGTCACTCTTGTTTACAATTTCTATTCCAAAAGTTTGAGCAGAAGAATCCAGCTAGCATGCTTATCTCTCAATTGCAAGCTGCTTTCCTTGCTTTTTCAGGTGCCAAAAGTTCCAGCTGCCCAATATCCTACTGAGAAAATCTTCAATTTCCCCTGGCAGCTTTTATGAAACAGAAAACTTTATCAATTATAAAAACCTTATAGAAGATCTAAAGTTGAAAACGCCAGGAACAGTCGAAAACCAACCAAATAAAAGCTTAGGGTTTATCTGCTGGTTTGATTATGCATGCTCAAACTGATTTAAGGAAAATCCTCTTTTCCATAACAGATCTGAGATTGCTGTGAAGTTTTTCCAGAGTTGGTAGAATTGAGAAGTCTCCATCGCATTGGGGGTGCTTCACTCTGGCAGCCACAGGCTTGGCTGTAAAAGATTCTCTTTAGGGAAAGTGACAACAGAGCCCAATGTGGGGTCGTTTGCCTCAGGAATGTTTGGAATCAGAACACCTACCAAATTTCTCAGCTCTAACAATAACATAGAAAATACTTACAAAGAGAAGGATAGAAGTTATGTGTGGAGGGATTGTTTCTTTCTTGGCTAGTTGGTGTCTGTTATTTCTAGGCCGCTTGCGTAGGGGATTTCTCCCCAGTGACTGCGCTCATCAGGTTTCTGTGCACAGAGATCTTCAATTCTGAGTCTCCCATGAGCTTTTTGAGCTAAAGAGAAATTGAGTTTTATTACTGACCCAGCAGAACTCTTTCCATCATCAAACATGTAACTTCTGATTGCACAAAAGCTCTTTGTACTACACCATTCATGTACTTAAAACATAGCATTTTATTTTATTTTCTGTTATTCTTGCTCACTTTGATTCTCAAATGACATTTTGAAATGCATGAACTTTGAACATATGATGGCACTGTTGTGTAATCACTAAATTCTGTTTAGTGACTACATGCCCCTTGCCATGTGTGGTTTTGTTTTTCAGAAAAAAAAAAAAGCCAACAAAAAAACCCTCACAAGGCTCCAGAAAGTAGTCTTTATGGTTTTGTAAAAAAAACCTTTTCTCAAGAGGTTATCTATTTTCACCCCATCCACGACTTTCAACATCCTTTATCAACCAATATCTTGATCTCTTTTAACTTATTCATATTGTCAGCGATTTCAGGCTTCTTTTCTTCTTTGTGTTTTCAAAAGCATAGGATGAAATATTTGATTTTCTTTTCTTGTTTTGATTGTTTACTATCAGCATACTTCTGGAAACTTATAGAGGCTGATTCCAATGCCAATATTCCTAAATGACTTTCCCAGCAGAACTCTGGGCCTGCAAGTGTGTGTGCACAACCCAGTGAGATTTTGTCCTCCCTGGGGCCCACTCAAAACAATTTTCAGTCTATTTGCTCATGAATGATAATAGAGGTATACCCTGCAGGAAGCCAGATAGAGGGCTTCCTGCCTCCTGTACTGGAGCAATAAATGGAACACCAAAGTTCAGGGGATCTGGGAAGGTCAAGTGAAAGGAAGCCGTGTCCTTTCATTTTCTAGCTAGCTGAAGCTGGTAAAGTCTGAGTGGATTAGTTTTGCTTCAGAATTATTTTAGAAAAAAAAATCCAGCTTAAAAGAAAAAATTCTGGGAATCACAGTTCTCAGAAACTTTTGCTCTGTTCTTTGGGTCAGTTCACATGTCTTCGGGCTTGTACTGTCAGCAGCAGTAGCAAACACAGATGACTCAGTTTGCAGCACTTTGTGTTTGTTTCCCTCCAGGGAAACAAGAGGCAAGTATAAATAGTGCTCCTTTCCCCTTTAGTTGACTCATTAATAGCATGCAAAGCTTTGTTTTATTAATATTATTTTTTTTACCCATGGAGTACCTGTCACCCTCTAGCAGCTTAACCTAGTGTTTCCATCTGTAACCACTAGAGCATAATTTGCTGGCCAATAGGTGTTTTAGCTGGTGTTTAATTGTTTGGCTGGGAGATGACACAAAAAATTACTCGCACGAACCATTATGGAATTACAGACTGAGACAGGTATGAGTAACAGCTTCTTTGAAAGTGGTTAAAGATACAGAGGACTACAGAGTAAGCAGGAGCCAGCAAATTGTGATTTTGAAAGATGCTAGAGAACAGAAAGCGTAAGTAGAAAAATTACTTAAGAGCAATCTTCCCACCTTTTTAAGCTGAGATACTGTGCCCAGTTTTGAGTGCTGCTGTTGAAGGAAGGGAGACTGACTGCAGGGAATCTAGGCAGATGCCACAAAAGTGATCATAGACATACAAAACCTGGCTTTTGAGTATAAAACAAACATTTTGCAGTTGTTTGGTGAAGACACACAGAAAAATAGAAATAAATGTATGATGAAAAAAGGTAAAGTATTTCATGTTTTAATTTCTGTTTCTGTGTTGGATAATATAATAAACCAGTTGGAAGTATGGCAGGCACAGCCCTATTCTCACTTGCATTTTTTGATTGTGTCTGTATTCAGCCAGTAGTACCTGTTTGACCCTCCATTTCTGGTTGCAACCAGAAGTGACAGAAATAGCTGTAGGTATGTGATTCTCTGAGAAAATGATATGAAATGGAGGGGAAATTTCTTAATATCATTTAAACAACTGTATCAAAAAATTTCAATGAGGAACAAGAACAGATGATTTTCAGGAAATGTTTTGGTGGGAGAAAAACAGTCCTCAATACGCCATTCAAGAAGGAGCTTGTGGTGGTCATTTTTATCCTGTATCTGAGTGGAAGAAAGCAAAGACAACATACTTCAAGTTCAGCTCCATGAAGGATAGCAATCCATTCTGTGTGTGAATCCATTTTCAATTTCTTCCACTTTGCCTTTTCTTTGCATCTGATACAATACAGCATTTCAGGCCATCATGACCTTTATTAAAGGAGTGGTGTGGCAGAGATTTGCTTTAATCTGTACTCCCTCAAATATTTTTATTATAACAATGACTTCTACTTTGGATAGGAAATTCCCACCCTACAAAAAAAACCCAACCCCCCCCAAAAAACCCCAACAAAACATCTGCTGTTAAATGACACTGCTTCTATGCTTGAGAATTTTATTTTTTCATCTGTGTTGCACTGTTTTTCCCACGTTTCAGTGTGTTGTTAGGTTTGTGTATGTGTATTGTGGACACGGGGCCTTTATTTCAAGACCATGTCTAAGCACGGTGAGCTAGATTTGTCTCTCAGATATGTTCTGGCAACATTCCTAAATGCATTTCTTTTAGTATTTAATCTCCTGCAGCTCCTGTGAAGTTGAAAGAAGATTTTTGCTGTCTTTATGTTTTTTTTCTTACCGGGTATATTATTTTTCAATATGCTTCAAGCTTTGAAAATTCCCTATGTGCAAAGACACTATTTTAGTCCTCTTTGGAGTATATTCTTTTTGCTCAAAGGATGTGGTTAACCCTTGCTCTTTAACAACACAGCCATCTAAGTTGTAAGAGTTGCTTTCCTTATTTTTCTGGTTCTGGTTCAATTAAAAAGCAACTCAGTGGTGCAGAGATCAGAGAGTTAACTCTTATTGAGAGTGAACACTTCATTAGTTACCTCTTCATTAAAAGAGTTATCTCATTCCTGTGTGAAGAGTTAACACTGAAAAAGTGAACTTCTTTTCCAAGGCTTCCCAGCCATGTTGTGTGAAGAGATCCACTGCAGAATATGCAGAACTTTCTCCTGTTTCCTTGTATTGTGTCTGGTCTCTGAGTAAGGCTTCAAAGGCGTGTTTGCAGAATTTCTTTCCATTCAGGCTATGCTCTTTGATAATCATTCTTAAATGTGTGGAAATGTAACTTTTTCTCTCCATTATGTTTTTCTACTCTACACGGTGAAATAAGAACACTAATGAATTTCTTGGAGATCAGCTTTTGGATATTAATTAGTGTCATAAAACTTATCACTAGATATAAAAAGTCCAAACAATCTTGACAAAGTAGCCTCTATTTGTTTTTCTCAACAACACTGTGTTCAAAAAATGTGTACTGCAGAGAAAATTAGGATGCTTTGGCCAGACAATTTGAACCAAAGACCTTCTTCATTTCTTCCTAAATAGGATGGGTTGCCACACCAGTATGGAACCACTCAGTTTACTAAAATCAGAAGAAAAGTATACCAGTAAGCATCAAATTATTACATCTCCTAACTAAACATTATTTTTCCTTTTGGAACTATCACATTATACTATAACTGACATGTTTGATTTTATTTTATTTTCAGCTGAGTTCCCAAGGAAAAAGCAATGCTTGTGGGAATGAATTCAGTGCCTTTGGTTCCTCCTGATAAGTTTTAAATCTGTAGAACAATCTCAGTTTAATAAATTACGCAGGTAGTCAGACAGATATGACATTTCTGCACTGATCTTTCTCTTTTCTTGTATTCCCTTTTGTTGTCATAACCAAGTCAGAAAATACAACTTTTCATTGGGGAAAAAAAAAAAAAAATCATTTACATGGTATTTTATCTGATCATTAGCTTGCTGGACAGAGAAATAACCACAATATTCTACAATGACCATAACCTACCTAAGATGAGATTTTCAGCAAACAGCTGGTTATTTTGGGGTATTTAAACTAAAATAGAATTTTGAAAATTATGATGTTCAAAGAGACCTGAGTATTAGTCTTCTGGTAGCCAGTCTTCAACAAATGTAATATTTAGAATCAGTAGAAACAATCTAAACTTCTTTGTCAACATTTGTAAAAATATGTTTCTATGGAAATGTATAGACTTTGCTTGTAACATTTTCTAAAACCTTTCTGTGAGGTAAGTCTTCAATTTTTCAGCTGTCAGGGCTGTTACCAGGCATGAGTTCTCTCAGTCTCTTGTTTTTCCTTCCCTGTTTATGTGGTTAGATTCCTGATCCAATGAGATAGGAATGATTTCAAAAGTCTAGAGTAGGTTAGATTTTTAAGTTTATGGGCCTATTCTGTCATTACTATATTTCATGAATATGTTAGGAAATGCAAATAAGAGCAATTGGATTCAACATTTACTTGGTTCTTACTGCTTAATGATAGGAAATTCTAGGGAATTATTCACAGCAGAATTAGGTCCTTAGTACCCTCCATTATAGTCTTCAGAATAAATCTGTTGGGGTTTTTTATATCTGATCAGTACCCATAATTTTACTCTGTATTTGTGGAATTAGTTCTAAGCCACATCTTTTTAATGCAACTACACTTCTTGTCCTAGATACTTTTTGTTAGAAATTCTAAAAAGGCTTTTCCTATTAAAGTCTTTTTAATTATTTTTATACCTGCTGCATTTACAATCTTTTCCTAAATGCTATTTTTCTAGTTTAGTATCATCTAAAGAAATGAATAGAAATCTCATGCATATTTCCGGTTTTCAATTTCAAAAGTTTCTTTGAACAAGTTTTGTAATCAAAAAGATAAAAGAAGGAAAAAAACCCCAACATGCCATATTAATGTACTGCTCAGTAGTAGTCTTGCCCTGTCCAGTAAAAGAATAAATATGCTATTTATTTTCCAATTAACACTGATAAACTAAGTAATATTAGAGGAATGGCTTAGATAGTGGACAGAATTAATAATTTTTCATGGGGTAGCTGGTCCTTGAATAAGAATTAAGGCTTGTTGCAGCAGAGGATGCCTAGCTAACATCTTGATAATTCAGCTGATGCTTTCACAAAATGATCTTGGAAAGTGAATAATGTCACTTCCCTAAATGAAATTCATAAAAGGCAGAACAGATCTAACTCTATGATCTCACAAGTTCATGGTGGTTTGGGGATCTAGTCTTTAAGGGACACAAAACAGAGGAATATGAAAACAGCAATGAAATATAGAGAAAGAAACAGTGTTCTGTTGCAGATACAGTCTGATAAATCTCACAACTGTTTAACTTTTTCATTTTGAGAGCTAAAGAAGACTGGATTTTGCCATTTAAAATACGTATATCCTTAAAATTTACTTAAAGCAATAAAAATTTTACATCCTATGCAGAGATTTGCATTTATGCTAACAGCACAGTCCAGAGGTTTGATGGCTTTGATCCACAGCACTGCTCTCTTTGGATGGCATATACAAGTCTGTAGTTTGAAGGCTGGTTGTTCAAGCATGACGCTTTTCTGTGTTTTGTCCTAGTCATGTTCCCCAAAGCTGTACTACATCATGGCTTGGGGAATATCTTTATTGGCACTGCACATTCAGAACTGGTTGGGGGTTTTTTGTTGTTCATGTTTTATCCTATTTCTCAGTGCATGACATTTTTGCACTTCACAAAATTACAGAATCATCAAGGCTGGGAGACAACTTCAAGATCGTCTAGTCCAATAATCAACCCAGCACCACCATTATCATCTCTAAATCATATCTGCAAGTGCCACATCCAGATGCCTTTTGAACAATTTATATAAAAAACTTGAGTGTAGAATAATGTTTGTTCGACTTATATTTTCAAATACTTAATTAAAATAGCACAGAAGAACACATTTTGTAAAAAAAAAGAAAAGACCAACAAAAAATCAAAACAATACCCCAAGCATTTGATTTTTCTCTTCTATGTAAAATATGCTACTACACTGCCTAGTGTAAATTACTAAAAACACACTTAAACACATTTTATTCTTAGTCCTTTCCTAGTGAGCAAAACTAACAGACATTTTCCAGTACAACCTCGCTATTCCAGGGTCCCTAGTTCAGCAGAATTCTCATGTATCTGCCTCCTTCTGTGAGTGATGACATTTCACATGTCCTCAGTTACACATTTTGTTATGCACCTACCTAGACTAGAGGCTAACTGAGGTCTTGCTCTAGAGTTTTCTGTAGTCTGCTGAAGACAACTAAAGGGAATACTGTGTAGTCTGAATTCAGTGGTTTCTTGAGAAGCAAAAATACAAGTACCTGTTGTGTCCCCGCGCAACACTGACCAACTCACAGGGTTATGGGCTGGGCAGAAGGTTCTTGCTTAGTTCTTTGGTTTGGATGAGTTGATAAATATGCATTTTTAAATAAGCTGATAATAACTTTGTGACTAACGATGACAGACGATTTTTATGTTCATTTGGTTTAATTTTTCAGTTGACCTTCATATGTCAAAATACTGTATTTCACTTAGATGAATTCCCAAATTCTGTCCTTAAAAGCTCTTGTATCTATTTATGCAAATATCTTAATCAAAAACAAAATTTTGTTAGTCCATTAGTTTAAGAATCACATTAACATTTTAACCATTATTTGTTACAGTCATGAATAGCAAGTAGGTTTAGTAACACAGTAAGTTGGAATACTTAACTACTGCCTTAATTAGTGAATATATTTTGTTAGATTTACTTGATGTCTGATACTTCTCAAAAAACATGAAAGCAAATCTGTTTGATTTTATCGTTTTTAGTTGTTGCGCTTTCTGCTCTTAGTTAGTTGGCTCTATTCTTAAACTCAGTCAAAGTAATTACTGCATAAAAAATTTAAAACACAAGGAGGCAATATGCTTTGTTGCATATTTGTGGTCACTCTCAAAATAATTTCTTGCAAAAAACAAAGCCATAATGAAGTTGCAGGCAACTGTGTACTAATGGCTACCCCGTAAAAGCTTCTGGGAAGATCTAAGCATAAAGGTTACTTCCAGCAAACATTTATTAATTTAAAATTAAGGTAAGTGACAGTATTTTTAGCTCCCAACTTTCTCTTTTTTTTTTTTTTGTTTTTTTTTTTTTTTTTTTTGTTTGATTGTTTTTAATACGTTTTCTGATTAAGAAAGAATGCTATGATTTTACAAACTGGAGAAAATTTATTTTAGTGTAGAAGAGACAGAAGGCCTACTGTACATGTTTAAATCCACCTTTGTCTTCCTCTGTGTGCTTTCTGAGACAGAAAGAGGTATGTTTCTGTTGCTATTTCCAATTGACAGTGTATTCACCACTAGCAGGAAATCCTATGTTTTTACTTGTAGGCAAAAAAATGGTTGTTTGTTGCAACACTTATCCACTCTTGTCCCTAAGTACTTGAAAAGTGGGGCTGAGTATGTAGTTTCTGTTTGTTTTCTGTGCTAGCCTTTTGAAGAATAATAAAAAAATAAGCCAGGGATAAACCTCAAGAGGTGATGCAGTTTATTCTAAATGACAGGATTACATATGCTTATATTGTACCACAGTATGGGGTAGCCTTCTCCTGAAAACCTCAAAAGTGAGATTTCACAGTGTCTCTAGAATACCTATTGGTATATTTTAGGGAGGGAAAAAATGTCCAAGCTATCCGGCATAAATAATTTTTATTACTAATTATGCTGATTCTGTCTCGTTCTGCTTCCAGACACCTGGAAAACAATTGATTGTCTCTCTCTTAATGGCAGCTTAGTTATTAGAAGATTGTTATCCATGTCCTTCCTTCCTCAGTCTTCTCTTTTCTAGACTAAACAATATACTTCAACTTCCTTAAGAGGTTATTCTTCTAAACTCTTAATTATTCTTCTAACCTCTACCGCGGAATCTTTCCAATTTGCTTTTTTTTCAGTTTTAACATCCCAAAGCTGGATTGAAAACCTCACCTATTAGAAACTATGGCCTTATTAATTTACTACCAAGTATTTTAATTTTGTTTAGTTTAAATTTTGTCCTTTTGATTTCATCTTCAGTTTTGAATTAATGTAATTACTTAGTTTAAAATTGTGAATTTCGTATTCTAAAATACTAGCAGCATTCAGTCATCATCCTTACAGAATCTAAACGTGTTTTTCACAGTGTTATGTTTCTTTTTGTTTAGTATTTTCTTGACTTTAGTAGAACTGGAATTGTAACTGAATGACTAATAAGTTTTAGACATCATCTCCACCAGTCAATGTGTATTTTTTAATGAACAAAGAAATCAGAGCGTGTCACAGTTCTTTTAACTTTATTAAGTTGAACTTGGTGGAAATCACATCACTTCACCTAATAACTTACCTCTTGCACAGTGTATGCATGATTTATAATCAAAAAGGAAGAGAGAACAAGCCGTATTCTAAAAGCTCACCCAGAGAAGGGTTGTCACTCTGTCTGTCAAAAAGAAGGAACACTCCTTTACATTCTTTTCATTTTTGGTGCTGTCTTCCTCAGTGAGGGAAATATCCAAATTTGGACGTGTACTGATTAACCAAATTTCTCCATGTATATCCCTGTTTCACTTCAAAGAATTCATAGTGCTTTAAAGGAGTGCTGACATTTGCTGATGACAGTTTCTGTGTACATTATTCAAGTAATTTTGTATACACATAACATAGAGACAATTTTTCCCAGCTTGTGTTCAACATGAGAGAAATGTTTTTTAAAGGCAAGATATGTGATAACTATTCCATTCCTATCTATAAGGAAGTTGGTTTTGCCATGATTGTACTGTTCCTTGGTGGACATTTCTCTTCCTAAGAGAGCAGAGGATCACAATGCTCTGCCTCATAACAGATCAAACAATTCAGCAGGGAATGTCAAAATGTCACATTCAGAACCAAAATTTCAGAGATGGTAAATAAAAGAATATTCAGGTGTCATTACCCTTGCTACAAGTCAGCACAGATTGACCTAACATGCATCTTTCTTTTCCATAAGACTCTCAAACAGTATTAGACTCACTTTTAGCCTGTCTGACTCAATCAGCTCTACTGCATTTTATCTCTTCCCAGTGTGAGAATATGTCAAGGAGAAAAGCAAGCAAATATTAGAAACAGACTTGACCTCTCCTTTTTTAATGCCATATGATGTTTTTCTAGAATTTTTTAAGTTTTGCTTCTCCGTTTATGAAGCTTCTTTTTCTCATGTCCACTGACACACCTCTTCATCCAGAGTGAAAGTTGTCAGTGTTCTAAGAAGAAGAAAATAATATATTTAAATGCTTTCAGCTGTAGAAGACAAGCAAACAACCAGAAATTATGTATTTTTGCTACAATATGCATGGCCTTTTACTGGTGTCTTAAGGAAAAGAAAATGAGAAAGGACTATTTTATCTATATATATGTATATGTATATATATACACTTCCGCTTTAATAAAAGCAGGCCCTTATGAGTTTATGAGATAATGAAAGGGAAATCTCCCCTTCTCTTTTATTTGAAATATTTGTTACTCTTTGTTCATTATTTAAATAATTCTGCCATTTCATGGAAACCTGTCCTCTTTTTTTATTGGCTGGTTGTATCCAGCGTTTAGTCCTCTGATTTTCTCTGCTTTTTTCTTACTGAATTTAAGGAATTAATACAGAAATAGAATCGCAGAATGCTTTGAGTTGGAAGGAACCTTAAAGATCACCTGGTTCAATCCCCTGCTATGGGCAGGACGATCTTTCACTAGACCAGGTTGTTCTAAGCCCATAAAACCTTACCTTGAGCCTTTCCAGAGAAGGGGCACCCGCAACTTCTCTGGCAACATGTGCCAGTGCCTCATCACCCTCACAGTAAAGAATTTCTTCCTAATATCTAATCTAAATCAAACTCTTTCTTTTTTTATTCTTTTTATTTTTTATTATTATTTTAATTTTTTTATTATTCTTTTTGTTTTTTGAAAGTCACACAGTTTTCATGGTGATAGGCTTGTTTGGGAATTCAGAGATGGCTTTCTGCAGGTTTGAATGGGGAAGGAAACCATGGCTGCTGTATTCCTTACAAATGCATGCAACATGATTTTCTTTCCAGGTGGAAGATTGTTTAGAAAGGATACATATTCAATTATAACTAAAAAAGGTGTGACTAAATAAAAATTCTGATGTTCATTAAGTAAAATCCTCGATTTTCTTTCCAAACTATACTGTGCATCTCATTGTCTCCTTTGGAAGAGCAGACAGGGAAAAGGGATTTGTTTTTTCCCTTCTGCCTCATCTCCCTGAAAGCCTCACTCCCTCCTGGTCCCCTGCTTTCAATTTCGATTCCTGGCCATGGAAGGGGAAGAAGCAGAAAAAACTCTTCATGGGAAAGGAAAGAGAGCAAGGAATAAGGAGGAATATAAGTTGTGGGTGTATTTGTTTTGAAGCTGTGTTGAACTGCAGAATGTGTGTATATATTTGAATTTTCCATCTCTGACCCATGTTACCCATAAACACAAGACAGATGCTTGACTGTATATGTTGAAGTAAGAAAATATATTACTTGATTCATTTATATGATCTACCCATGGACACTGATTAAAAGGCAATGGTGTTTTATAATGCACTGCAGCTGCAAAAGTGAAAATAAGTAACGAAAAATTAATAAATTTGATATATTGTTCTGGTGTCTGCCCTCTAAAAGAGTCAGATTCATGACTGTAGAACATGAAATAGTGAGTGATGAGGCAGAATGAAGAACTACTGGAGGCTGATGAAGACCATACCATCAGAAGTTTCAGCTTAACAGAGAATACCCTAAACAGCTCCAGAGACAGAAATTTGTGAGACCAGGTTTCAGAAGACATTTAATATTTGTGAAGCATATATGTAATAAGTGCATTATGGCAATTCTTTAAAAGAAATCAGAATCTAGTACTCCATTGCAGAATGTGGATGGTGTGTGTTGCAAACAACACATGGGCCATCACTGAGTGGTCATAAAACAAGGTATTTCAAGCAGCCTGCCTAATAAGTACTGAATGAAACAAAAGGTCCTGTGAAAATAATGTTATACCACAATTGATGGTCTTCTTACCCTTAAACTATATTTTGCATAGAAGACCTTGAATCAAGGTCACCTCATTTTTTGTTTTCTAATGTCTTGATGCTTGAATTGCCTAATGTTGCAGGGACATGAATATGCTTTATTGTACTTACTTCAAAGTTTAATCTGTACCTATGCTAAAACCAGAGTTAAAGCTACCAATTTTCAAAAATGCTACCTCAAATTTATAAGAGGTTTCTTCAGTGAAGAATGCATAAAAATAAAAGTAATTTCCAAATTATTCTTAACTCAGTGTTCTTGTGTAAGAATGGCTGTAACAACTATATAACTGGCTAAGTGTTCTGATTACATATTAATTAAATAAAGCTTCGGGCTTTTACTTTATATGAGAACAAGAAGCCATTACTTCCAATATTATCTAGAACATTTACTGCCTATGTATAAAATGGAACAGGAACAGAAGCAAAGCAGCTAAAATTGGTTGCTATTTTAATCTGTAGTTATGGTCAACAAAGGAAGTGGGATAAGGAGCTATTCAGTGCTTTGTCTTTTTTTTTCTTTAGACTGATGATTCTGCTAAGGTTGTGACTTGCTCACTGGAGAGAGAAAAAGATTACAGCAGCAAGTGGGACTGGGCACTTATATTAATTCAGAATCAATACTGCACTGTAAAATCAAAATTCATTGGATTGAGAACTGAGCATTTTCTCAAATTTTAGCAATTACCTCTTGTAAACAGTTTTCCTAGGAAGTATCTTGTTTATATATAATGCTATTCTACTGACCCTTGCCACCATATAAAATTAATATGACATACTGTGCAGCATCTCTATAATATTGCCTAATGTAGCTCAGATCTATCTTTGATAAAAACTACAATTATTCTCCTGCTTAGCAGCACAAATTATTGGGGTCGGTAACGTGAGAGCAAGAATAACTCCTGACACTACAATTGGATTCACATGCATGGACCCTTGAGCAAATTCCTAACCCTGCTGGGTTTTAAAGCTTTACCAGAGAAAATCTTACTGTATATTTGAGGCTACAGTAAACAAAAGGCTTGCAATCCCCTTGTGTACAGGCAGAATTGCAGTAAACTGTAAATATTTCTATTTTTTAAATTTACTAAGATTTTGACAGCTCAACTTCATTATGAAGTATCGGATTTTTTTAATCACTACCCACAGAAAGCCTACAATCCCTTCAGCGTATCTCCTTTCAAGAGATTTAACATCTCTTCTAATTAAGCATGTTTTGGCACAGTCAGAATCCTATATTGTTTAGGATTGGGCACGCTTGCAGATAAAGCATTTTCACAGCTTCATAGCTTCCTATAATAAGGCTATTAGATGAACTCATTTGCTTAG
This sequence comes from Melanocharis versteri, assembly GCA_013397845.1. Lineage (NCBI taxonomy): Eukaryota > Metazoa > Chordata > Aves > Passeriformes > Melanocharitidae > Melanocharis > Melanocharis versteri. The sequence continues at coordinate 261,600 of VZTG01007625.1, forward strand.
TGCTGGAATATTAAATCTATATCTGTTGTTTCTATGTGCACATGAAACCTTTTTTTCTGTTTTGGAAAGAAGCCATAAGCTCTCCCTTTCTTTTATCTGCTCTCCCCTCTTCCTCTCTCCTCACTTTACTAATACCATGTATGTGACTATTTGGCAGAATGCATCTAAAAAAAAATTAAGTGGAAAGAAAATGCAGTGGTGGTCAACTCTAAATATATACAAAATAGGCCTATTATTTTATAGAGAAGAGAACTTGAGACTTTCTTCAGGAAAGGGCTGTGAGCGCCTTCTAGAGCAGGAAGATTTATCGTTCCCATTGCTCTGCAGGTAGAGACAGGCAACACACAGCTTCAGATAAAACCTGAAATACATTTATTTTCCCTGTAAAAATACATCATTATAATATTCCTCCAGTTCTACATTCATTACAAGAATTTCTGTTAATTTATATATAAAGACATGAAGTCATTCTCGTCTTCCTATTCATATACTGTGTATTTTACTGGATTCTGGCAATTATTGCTGCAGAAAGCCCTCATTATTGTCAGTGCTTCTGAGGCAGAGGGGCAATTTGATGATATCAAGACTTTAGAAAAAAGAAACAACAATAATAAATAAAATAAATAATAATAATAAAAAAAAAGCTTCACAAACCAAAACAATTTTAGAAAGAGAGGTGGATCTCTTAGATGACTTGTACCACATAATCCATTTATCCAACTATGAATAGAAACATGAATGTTGTCTCGGTTGTAATTAGACTGTTCCTTTTATACTTATTGCCTAGAGAATGAGCAATAAAATCAGCACAATTTTTTGGTTTTATATTATATTTGATTTACAAAAAGATATATTTATTGTTCTAGTATTTAGCATGCCACCAAGTTTCGACACAACTGAATTGCACTGATGGGAAAGAACATTTTAATGCATAAAAGGAGAAGCTTACATCAAACTAAGATATTTGACTGCTATGCATGTATTAATGGTTTCATGAAAATGGTTGACAATACTTTCTTTTTAAATGACAAGAGTAAAAAGGCTTTATGTTTTCCAGTTAGAAGCCCAGTCAGATGAGAAGACGCTTTTCATCTGACAGGTCTCTAGATGCAAATGTTCTGTCACCCAAAAATGCTGGAGAGTATAGATGAGCTGCAGTCTTTGATACACAAGGGCTTGCTGATGTGACTAGTTAGAAGCCTTACAAAATTAGCAGTAGGATACCATATATAAATCTGTACCAGATTTTTAGGTTTCATCTGCAGCCCAGGCATTGGGCCTAAAAGTGCACTTGCAAACATGGCTCAAGGTATCCTACTACTATTTTTCCACATGCAGGATTATGGTCTGACACAAAACAGGAGTGAGCTGTAGCTGTGCTAATGGACATAATGTAGGTTCAGTAGTGTAAGTGGAGTGAGCTCTGCTCTGAATGGCCTGTGCCAGTCCAAGGAACTGCCATCTCCAGTGGCTGAGGAACTTCATCTCATTCCTCACTGCTCATAACTGCTTTTTATTTTGTACACACACCAGATAACAAAATATTCCCCCTTTTTCTGTAATTGATAATGCATAGAAAGCCCATTTATGTCTCAGTGACTGACTGAGGCAGTCTTCAAAATGCTGGCTTTAAAGGACTGCATTTCACAAATGGGAATTCTGGAGTGGAGTGCATGGCCCAGACTTTTTGAGTAATGGTGTAGATTTTAGTGGCTCTTTGTGTCTTCTAGTGCTTATTATTGTAGTACTCAAACACTTTACGACCAGAAAAATGGTCCTTCAGCCTGTATGCACTCAGAGTATGTGCTCCTGATCAGAGCTGTAACTGGACTGCAGGGGAAGACCCTGCCTACATCCCTATCACTAAACAAAAAAGAGGGCCATGAGCTAATATCTGCACTGATTGGTTCTCAGCCTGATAACTGATAGTTAAAGAAAAATTTTATCAGAAATTGTTGCCTGCAGTAGTCCAGACCAGAATCAGGGGTGGGTTAATTTCCAAGTCACATGGGTGGTTAGAGCCTCAGTGTCTGAACTTCCTCCCTGATCTTTTATCTAGAAGGGTAGGTTTGCATTTGGATGTTGTCAGGGGAGATTGACGAGGATACCTGAGCCTGAGTCGATTTGTACATAAGATGGATGCTTTTATGTTGATTTTGCTCATTTTCTCCTGGTTTGACATTTTAATTTTTTTCACTTTAAAAATCTAAAGCCAGGTCCAGGTACCCAGGAAGTTATTACACATCCTCTCCTCTCTTTTGCTCTTAGACAGAAATGTGTTTCGGTAGAGTAGAATACATTTAAAGGTTTTTAATTTTTAAAAGGAATATTTTTTCAATTATAAATTTGGAAAATATTGTCTAAAAAGTAAATTTTTAAAAAAGGTACGTACAACTATACTGTGCAATCAAAAAGATGAGTAATTTCTATGTCACCAACTACTCATTTTGTGGCAGAAACAGCCTTGTTTTTGTTTGATTTTCACTTGGCAAATGTTTGGCAAGAAAGATGCCTCTGGATACAAATTCAGTCTGAAGAAACCACTTTGTAGCTGTATGGCCTAAGCATGCATCTATGAACCTTCCTATGAGAATTTTCTGGGTGTTGGCAAAGGATGAGCAACAATTTCTGTACTATATATTAGCCCTAAATCTTCATGGGAATACATTACACTATAAGAAAATTAATGATGTAATTAGAATATGAAATCAGATGATAAGCCCAAGAGTATTAAAAGATCAAAATTTAATACAAGAAAAAGCAGAAAGGCGAAGGATTAAGAAATCTTTTCACAAGTGACTTCATGTTTTTACTGTCCATGAACATATGGAAAAGATAAAACTTATAAAATCTGATTATTCAGATAAGAGAAATTCTCTCTCAGCTCTAAAACTGGAGTTACTGCTTCAAGTATAGATATAAACCATACTCATAATAGTGTAATTACGATCAATTTGTAATGCAGCTTTCCAATGAAGCTGTAAAAATAAAGACACTAGGAATTTTGGAGCGCTCTGGTTTGTCAGTCCCAGATTTTTAAGACTCTCATTGGTGACTTTAATAAGTCTAAAATATAATTTTGACTTCTCTATTTATAAATTTTCATTTTGCTGCTATCACAGCACATTTTGTCATTTATGTTGCACTTGTAAGCTTTTCACTGAAACTAGTGAACAAGGGGTTTTGAGAGTGTCCTTCCTGACTGAAAGAAAAAACTCGTTCACTTACCTTCTGAGAGCTGAGCTTCTACCAATTTATGGCAAATACTGTTAGATTATTGATGAAAGACTAAGAGCTAATAACATTTTGAATTTGGAATCTGAGTAATAATAACGTTCTTTATGAATGTACAAAGTGGACCAAATTTGAAATTCAGGAGTCTACTTATACAAATATAACATTCCTAGTACAAAACCTAGTTAAATTACTTGCAACTTGCTCCAGAAAAAATGTCAGTATGCATGTTTGATGTTCTGGCAAGTGCTACAGTATCAGATTGCATTGGCCACCACATGTTACAGGCGTATGTGCACACAGCTATATAGAGACGCAAACAAACCTGTATAGAAAGCTAAACAGAGAATTAACTCACTTCCATTAAAATAAACATTATTAGGGTTAGGTTACTTTCCATAAATATGAAGTTATGTTCCTGACATGACATTCTGGTGCTAGAAGCAAAGTCCAGGTCAGCTTGATAAATGCTGGAGTGTATGCCTTTTGTGGTTAGATATTTGACTAAAATGATCAATCTATTTCGGATTCTGAAACCCAGAGTACAGATTTGATTGAAAGCCTGCTGTGGTCAATGAAAGTTTTCTTATGGCTTGAGACTGGTTTTGGTATAAATGTCTAGCTGAAGGAATTTTTACCAATCTCAAGATAATGCAGGAATAATGTTTATTATTGCTTTCCAAAGCATTTTTGCATAGAAGACCTGATGGTATTCTTTAAGAGAAATTTTGTGAAATTAAGGAAATATTTGAAATTTCGACCACTTCCTTTCTAGTTCTTGAAGGGTATGTTGTCTTCCATGCAGTCACTCCAGCAATGCTAAGGTATTTCCTGATCAATACATAGTGGAAACCAGGACAGTAGGAATGATCTTTCTCATGAGATTCCTGTACAAGTCACATTTCCCACCAACTACAGTAAAAAGTTAATCTAAGATTCATTTGTTTTTAAATAAATGTGCCTAGTTCAAATCAGACAAAAAAGACAAGTCCCCCCCCATCTTCTAGGCTACCTCTGAACTTTCTGTTCCATAGGTGCCAAACACAAGCCCTCCAAACTCTGTCTGATAGTCACAGTTTACAAACAGTGGACTCTTCACTTCTTTTTCGAATTCAGGGTAACTTTATGGGTACAGCACTTGACCATTCATGTTCAAGAGAAGCACTTTCTGTCACCAGCTCTAATTCTGGTCTACTTGGTGACTCTTTGAATATCTGTGTGTTCTACTGTTCCCACCTGTAGGAAAGAAGTAAGACTACTTCCTTCCAAAGTGAAATCTTTTCCTGCTCCTAAGTTTTTAGCTAAAAAAAAATGAAAAGAATAACCTTTATTTTGGAAGCTTTTACTGTAATTACAGGTCATAACGTTCAGTGACAGATGTAGATGTACCACTTCAGTTACTGATTATTTGTTCAGAACCTACAGGATATTAATTGTTACTGGCGGGAAGGGAAAATAAATGTAGATGCATGTGTGTTAATCATGCTTAGGTCAGTGGAAAAAATAGATACAGATGTATTTAAGTCCAGTTTTCAATGCTTCTGATATTTTCCTCATACACATTTGGAAATTCAGGGTGGTAGCTTAGTTGATACTGAAGTCTACAGAAAAAACCCCAGATCATTTCCTGGACAATAATTTGTTATATTCACAAATCTTCTTTATTTTGAGAAGAATGTAGAAACTTTTTCAAACTTCTTTTGCTAAAACCAAATACACCCTTATAAACAGGTTTTTTAAAAAAATATTTCAAATGGCCCTAAGAGTAAGTTAGGTACTTATTACAAAAATATAAAACTTCTTCTCTTTACCATTTCTCATTTTCCTCACTTTCCATTCTTTCCCCTCTGCTCCCAAGAAGGTCCAGTTTCTGTTGGACTACAGTAAAAATTACAGCATAGATAGGCAAAACATATATTTGTTTAACTGCTTTTACTAAGATTAAGATTTTATGCCCTGAGCTGTTGAGTATGTGATAGTGTGACATTTTAATGTACAAGAACATTATTTCTCAATAATTATGATTTTCTTTTAGAAGAAAAAGACAAAGAAATTTTAGGAGCAGCAAAAAGAGGTGTGACACAAAAGAAAAATTTTATTCATTCAAAGACAAATTTAAAGATGGCTTGAACTATGTTTTAACATAAAGCTCTAAAAGCAAAAGAAAATACTTTCTCATAAGAGAAAGCAAGGTCATATGCCCACACCTTTACTTATAAATGGCTAGATAGTTCTCTTATTCTTAAAATAGTAATGTGTCTTGTATATATGCCATAATTTCCCTTACTTTGTCCTATTTCATATGGACAAATGTTACAACTCATTTAATTTCCTTAAAAGCCAAAGAGATTGTCACCATGTGTCAGAGTAGAGCCTCATGGAGATAGTTGAATGAGACCTGCTTTACTGCAAGCTTTGACAAGAACTGTCATTATACAAAATAATTATAGTTCATCACAGACACATCCAGAAATGCTCTATCTGCCCCTGCTAAGTTCCAGTTCTCAATGCACTCTTTGGCCTGAGATTATATACAACCTTTTATGGGTATGATTTGAGACCAAGATTTTCTGCAGAAAACCTGAAAGAGGATGCATCCAGGTTGAAAAAATCTGCTAGATGGAAAAAAATGGCATTGAACAGAGCGGCATAATTGGAGGCTGCAGGGACTAGAAAAAATATCACTGGGACCTAAAACCAGGACACTCTGCAATGTATTTCTGTTCAACTGTGTGAACATCTTAACTATTCCTCCAAAATGTTTGGAAAAATTCCCACTTTTCTTGGGCTGAAGCCTTGCAGGGGAAGACACATGTTGTGACAATGATGGGACAACAACCACATCTTCCTGCTTCCTAATATTTTGCCCTTTTCCAATACCACCATCCATTACCAGACTTAACAATAACAATATTCTAGTGTTTTGGAAAAATTTCCTATCCAGGTATATCCAGGTACAGATGTACCTGGCCGGTGTTTGTTTAGTACACTAATGATCTAATTAGTGGACAAGATTCTTTGACTCCTGGTTGTCATTATATTTGCTAGAGAACACCACAGAGGGCTGGTATGTCTGCTAAGTAAATTTCAACAAAATTGTGGAGGTATCAAAGCAGGGTTGTGTTTTTTCTTTTTTTTTTTTTTTTTTTTCCTTTTTTTTGTCACAGACATCACATCAAGCTTGTATCTACAACTTATTTTTCGGTCTAAACTGTCATTTACAGCTATGCAGAGCACCCACACACTATAGTACACAAGTGCCCTTAACTAATGTTTATGTATAATATACTTTGTTAACGTGTATTGTGCTGTGTGTCACAGTTAGAGCAGTTCCATTCCATAGAAACTATAACATTTGTTTTCATTCCACCTTGGAACAAGACCAAAACCTTTTGGAACACTGCGGCAGAAATGGAATTATCAAAATCAATGTTTATGTATCAAAACATGTGGATGTGATTAGGGAACTGGCCTAGCACAGGGGAAATCCAGCTCCAATTATATTGTTCTATGTGAACTAAAACAGATTTTCTCCTGCTAGAACATGTTGAATCAGGCAGGCTAAGGATTTTGACCTCTAGTTCCTTTAATAATCAATCTATTCTTCCCTCCTCTTTCATCAAACTTGCTATTTTATTCTTTTTGCAAATTATCTTCTCTTGAGTAAAAGGTTGGTTTTTTGAAATGCTGTATAGAGTAAAAGGGTGTTCCAACCAAAATTACTCACAGTGCCCACAGTTTAGCATGCAAATACAGCAACTTCCACTTCATCAGTAAAGAAATTCAGCCTCAGGTGTTAAGTGATATGCACAGGATCATGATGCAACTCAGTGAAAAAAACTGGTTTGGGACTGAGATTTTTTTGTGCTTTATATAATCAACCACGGTGTTATACAGATGAACTATATACTTGCTCAGACCTTCTGTTTTTCCATTTTGTGAAATATATCAACATGGGAATGCTTGAAATATGAAAACAATCAATTCAGAATAATAGCAATTTTTAACTTCTCAAATCAGATGTATTACTATGAGCACATGAAGTTGGGTTGCTCATATCAGCCAAAAAGGAGCACAAAAGCATCTTTGTTAAAGTAAGTTGTGACCTACATTTGGCAATAAAAGTCTTTCTTCAAGACTGGATTCTTCACTGAAATGCCAATCCTAGATTTGAGTGCCCGAGTTGTCTCTCTAGGATATGGACTCTGACTATTCTTCATTTGGAATGCGAGAAGAGACAGAGTCGTGATGAGGGGTTGCCTCATGACTTGAACACTCAATTGAGGAAATGAGAAGCACACATTTATTACATTTAGGCTGAGGAAGTCTGGACCACAGTTTCCAGATCCCCAGCACAATCAGAAACCACCAACCTGGAAGAGATGCTAAGGGAGAAGTTTCTCCATTTTCTCTGTTGGTTGGTACTGGGCCACTAAAGGAAGGAAAAGTTATGCAGAGACTAAACAAGGAAAACTGAAAGGATGTCTTGCTTAAGTGAGAGAGGGCAAGGATAGGCAATTTAATAAGTGCTGGGTACTGTCCAAGCTTCTATTAGTGCTTATGTAATTATTTTTTTGCAGTGCCTTGTTGCTGCAACAGGCTGTTAACCAATACAATTAACTTTTCTTCAGGAAATGGCAGTAAATAAAAGTTTAGTTAATTAAATATGCTTTCTCGATTATTGTGAAGAACAGGTTTTTTGCTTTCCAATACACTTTCTTGAAAGCAGTTCAACTTGCAGTGGATTATGCCAGGGAGATTATCAGTTTGTTGTGCTTGGTTGCCCTACAGGAGCCTCTAGGTCTCTCCAGTTGCCGTGAAAATGCCAGCAACTGCTGGTCTTGCCTTGTTGGTATCCTCAGTCACACATGGGACCTAGCTTGGAGGAATTTTGAATTAGAATGTTGGCTGATTTGCAACTGAGAAAATTGACTAGCTGATGGTGAAAAAAAAATGCAAAAGGGGTTAATGAATGTTTAAAGCCACCTGTATAATGCAGGGCTGAAATTTGCTTTATGTTATATATTTATATCAGATATGTTAAATATTTTGTAGCTTTGGTCAGGACTTGATATCTCATTTGACCTTTAGGGACATATTTCTTTTTCTGAAAGCTAATGTCTCTGATCTTTCTCAAACTGATCAACAGAGCTTTCATGTATAAGTACATTTTTGGAAATGCATTTATTGCTGCTGATGCTTGTTTCATTTTTTCAAAAGCAGAGAGGAATTTATTTTGAATGCCATTCCAACTGCTGGCAAATAACTCACAACCTCTAAGAGAGTTAATTAGAGGCAATAAGACTGTAATCTAATTGATCATGCTTTAAAGATGTGACTAATTTTTCTACAGCTACCTCTGCAAATATAAGAAAATCAAACTTGTTCTTGGCCTTATGTGAGATCTTTTTCTAGGCCTATGACAGACCACTTAGAAAATCAAGGCAACTATCAGGAAAGTGCCCTTCTGCTGGAGGGCTACTTCTATGCTGAGTAATGCTTGGTAACACTGGATAGCACTGGATGCAGATGGAGGCAACAAAACTAGGGGCCCTTTGATTTGCCCAAGCTGAGTTTGTACCCAATTGTAAGTATAATAATCAGTTCAAAAGTGTGTGCCAGTGTTGCTGCAGATGCATGGGAAGGAGGCAAATACCAAATGATCCAAATATTGATTCTGGGCAAAGGGAATTATATGTAAGCAAAAATAGATATGTACAAGGCTCCCAGAAGACCCTGAAGTTGTGAAGGATCTGCTGCTCCAGCTGGACCTCTACAAGTATATGGGGCCTGATGGGATTTATCCAAGAATCCTCAAGGATCTATCTGATGTCATTGAAAAACCTCTCTCAGTGATTTTTTGAGTGGTCTTGGGAACCTGGAAAGATCCCAGCTGACTGGAAGCTAGCTAATGTCCTGGTTTTCAAAAAGAGCAAGGAGGACCCTGGAAACTGCAGGCCTGTGAGTTTTACTTCTGAGCTTGGTAAAGTTACATGGAAGATTATTCTGCAAAGTATTGAAAAACATCTGAAAGACAATGCAGTCACTGGTCACAGCCAGCACGGCTTTATGAGAGGAAATATCCTGTTTGTCAAACCTGATTTCTTTTTGTGACAAGGTATCCCACACAGTTGTCAACGGAAGCCACTTGATGGGATGCTTTTGGATTTCAGCAAAGCTTTCAATATTGTCTCTCACAGAATCCTTCTGGAAAAATGTCCAGCACAAATCTGGATAAACACATCACATGATGGGTGAGCAACTGGCTCACAGGTGGGGCACAAAGTAGGTGGTCACAGCTCCAAGCCTGAAGAGAGTTCAAGTATTTGGACAATATTCTCGAGTAGGTGGTGTGACTCTTACGGATGTTCCTGTGCAGAATGGGAGCTGGACATGATGATCCTTGTGGATCCCTTCCAACTCAGCATGTTCTGTGATTCTGTGATTAAGATAACCCATAAATGCAGTGATTTTTCAATGGGGTTTTGCATATTAGTTATCAATATCATATGCATAATATCATAATAAGTTACTGTGATCATAAGACATCTTACGACCCACAACGGAAGAGGACATAAGCTTGGAAAAAGGGTGTTACCTTCCTTGATATGAATGAATGTTTAATAGCAGTTAAATAATGTTTAGTAGCAGTTTTCCTCGTTTATGTGTACATAGTCAGGTAAAATAATCTGATTCTTTGTTGTTTAGGCATATGGATCCCAACCCTAATGTATTTGTTTTTTGGATACATACAAAAAGCTCTTTGCACTAGTAATGGACAGATGAGATATTGGGAAATCTTAGATATTTGGATCTCTTAGACTAAAAGCCTGGAGTCTTATACAATGACTATAGTGACTCTGTTGGTGCTGCATTAACCACTTGAGGTGAAAATCTGCTTTTGGATCTTTCAAGATGGCTTCCTTGAACAATTGTTTTAAAATATAACTTAAAATCATAGTCTTCAGATATTTGCAATACTATATTTTCATTTCTCTTTTCTGTTTAAGAATTTCTCTTTTTACTGCATGTCTTCCATTAATAAAACTGAGATATTGCATTGTTGTGTGTCAATCTGAGAACAAGTCCTAAGTGAGATAGTTTCTTCATATTGGTATTGAATATTGAATTTTTTATACTGTCACAAATGTCTTTTCTCTTTATATACATAATTTTTCTTTCTTGATAGAAATTCTAGCTATTCCCAGGATAACAGATATATAAACATAGGCTACTTTCTGTGACAAATCTATGTGCATTGTTGAATTTCTTTCTTTTCATTGTCTATTAATAAAATGGATCTTTAATAAATCATAGCAATTTTTTGCACCATGTGATGGGTAGAAAACAAAAATATTGCGTACATGTGCACTGTAATGTGCAAGTAACACTCAGATATTTTTCTTCAGAACTTAGAGAGCACAACCTGATGAGCAAGTGGAACTAAAAAAACCCAAACATGTACTTCTTGAATTTTTGACTGCATGATTTTTTTTCCTATTTAAATAATTAGATTTTTCAAAAAGTAATTCAAAATGAGTAAGGCTTTTGATCCTGTCTCCTGTAACATCCTTCTTGGCAATCTGGTGAAGTGTGGACTAAACAAATCAACAGTGAGGTGGAATGCAAACTGACTGAACTGCTGGGATCAGCAGAGTGAAATCCAGCTGGAGGCCAATTGCTAATGGTGTACCTCAAGGATCAATACTGTATCAACACTTTTTAACACCTTCATTAATGACCTGGATGGTGGGGCAGAGTGCGTCCTCAGCAAATTTGCAGATGATACAAAACTTGGAGAAGTGGATGATTTACCAAATGGCTGTGTTGCCATTTGGAGGGATTTTGACAGCCTGGAGAAATGGGAACTGCATGAGGTTTAATACAGGAAATGTAAAGAAATAAACTCATGCAGCAGTACAGGCTGGGAGCCAAACGGCTGCAAAGCAGCTTTGCAGAAGAGGTCCTGGGGGTGTGAGTGGACAAGAAGTTAAATACGAACCAGGAACATTCCCTTGAGATAAAAAATTCCAACAATATCCTGGACTGTGTTAGGAAGAGCATCAGGTCATTGCAGGTGGTATCTCCTCTCTCCTCAGAACTGGGAGATCACATCTAAAGCAGTTCCAGTGTCCAGTTCTGGGCTACCCACTGCAAGAAAGTCATGGACTTATTGAAGTAAATCCGGTGTAGGGCACAAATATGGTTAATTGACTGAAGCATCTTTCATGTGAGAAGAGGGTGAGAGAACTGGGATCTCTCTGTGTCCCAGCTGCATCCAGTCTGGAAAAGAGAAGGCTCAGTCAGGGATTTTATCAATATGTATAAGTACCTCATGTGAGGAAGTAAAGAAGATTGGAGTCATATGGCTCTCCATAGTATAGTACAGGACAAGTGGCAGCGAGCACAAACTGAAACCTGGAAATGACATTTAAATTTAAGTAAATGAGGATGGCCAAACACCTGACCTTTTGCCAAGAGATATTGTAGACCCCCTATCCTTGGAGGCTTTCCAAACTTGATTGGATATGGCTCTGCGCTACCTAATATAGTTGCACCTGCTTTGAGCAGCATGAGGTGGACTAGACAATGGCCAGAAACCCCCACCTGCCTCAGCTGTTACGTGTGCATCATCCTGAATGATTCTCCATGTAGTAGTAAGTGAAACACAGGTGATACTTGCTCCCTTTCCTCTTGATTGCCTTGAATGCAGATGTCTTTTTGTGGCATTTGTTCTCATTCCTTCATGTGGATAACTGAGGCAGTTTAATGTGGAATTAACAAAGGCATCTCACTAATTTGCTTGGGGTGGGATATTTTTGTGGTTTTTTAGGGGGTTGTGGGTTTTTTTGTTTGGTTGGGGTTTTTTTGCTTTTTTTTTCTTTGAGAAGAGAGAATAGAAGCTGTATTGACATATGCGATGGGAAAGTACACTGGTGTGGCACAATACAATGGAAGACATTTCCTTCCATTTTCCTTACCCAACTAATGTGCATTTTCCTTAGTAAGTACTTCTACAAAGTGTGTTTACTTCTGTGGGATTCACTCTGCAATTAAAACATTCCGTTCAGGCAATTGCATATGGGTTTGCTTTTAGCCATCCACGTCAGGGCTGAGATGATTGCAGGTCATCCTAAGACAAGTACTAATTGGCTAGTGGTCTGAAGGACTCCACAGACCACACCTGATGACAACTTTGACTGAATTTTGTTGGCTCTGGTGGGACTTTACGTACCCATAAGCTTTCACCCAATGCTAAATTCCACTTGTCTGACTGAAAGGCATTTCTTTTCATCAAGTGTGTGAAGTGGTTCAAATACATGCTTTCTGCTTTCTTATTCATAACCAATGTACAAAGAGTTAAGCTATGTATAGCATTTTCTTCTGCAGTTTTATGAACCACTCATTGTCAGTTATAAGAGACTTTTTCATTTTTTGACCTCTAAGCAAACCTCATACATGTTCTCTTTTTCTAATTGAGTCTTGCTCCAAGATTTTAAAATGCAGATGCCCCATTAAACTGGGACAGACTAGCTGTATTAAACTTCCACAGATGAGGATGTGAGCTTGTTGATCTTTAAAAATTCAGATGGTCATCCAACTTCCATTCATCTTTACGGTTGGCTACCAAGTGAATCTGAGTATCCTTATGGACTGTGAATTTTTGTTCAGATTGAGTTTGATTTTGAAATATTTATCTTGGAGATGAACATGACATTTACCACTAGGCAAATGTAGTTGGATAAGCTAAAAACTTCTGTATGTTTTTTCTGTATTTAATGTCTTCTCTCTCCACAGAATATAGGTTTCTTTTAAAAGTAGTGACATGGAAATTGGGGATTTCAAGGTTCTGAAGTAAATCAGAAATTAGATTAGCAGAGTATGTACTTTGGACTTCTTGAAAACAGATTTTGGCTTATTAAGAGAATTAGGCTAGCTCTTGTGGGAGGCAATGCTAAAGGGAAGAAAATCTTAGAAGGTCTTTTATGGACAACTTCCTCCAAGGTCTATCCTATACAAAGGAAAAGAAGATGATGTAACGAAAACACTTGTCTAAGCAGGCAAGTCTCAAGGGAGATTCCATTCAGGAAACTTATCTATATGTAAATCTTCTCTGAATATATGTGTATATATATATATATGATGCAAATATATACATATATGAAATGCAAATGAGAATGGGCTATGAATGAGGAATTAAGAAACATTGTCATATAGGAAAAGTGCTGGAAAATCAAAAACCAACTGGAGATAAAACTAGCAAAGGAAATCAAGGGCCACAAGAAGAGCTATATTATCACAAAAAACATAAACAAGGGAAATGGGGGCTACTACTGGATGAGGCAGGTGTATTAGTCACAACAATCACAGTAGAGGCTGAAGTAGCAGATGTCCTTTAACCTGAGCCTTCACCAGCAAGGGCTTTTATCCTCTTATGCCCAGAGACAGGAATTACCTGTGAGGAATTACCAGTGGTGGAAGAAGAACAAGTCAGAATCTCTTGAGAGAAATCAGTTCCTTGCTTTCTGTTTAGCCTCCTTATCAGTATCATCCTGTAAAAGGAGAAAGAATGCATGCCTGTCAAAATGCAGGTAAGGCCACACGAGGAGGATGCACTTTAAGCCAGTGCTGCTATTCAAAGGACCTTGACAAGCTAGGAGAATGTGGGAAACTAACCTGACTAAACTCTACAATGACAGAAGAAGTCCTGTAACCAAGAAAGACAACTTCAGCCCCAGACAATTTTGGAATAGAATTTTGCCCTCTGAAATATACAAAAAAGAAGTGACTCAACTGAATTTATAATTAATGGAATCATCCTTTAGTGGGTCTTCCATGGATGTATAGAGCTGGGGTTAAATATTCAAAGGAAGCAATTAAGTTTTACATATCATTAAACCACATTTTAATAGGAAACTCAAAGATAAAACAAAGACTTCTTAATTTATCTCAGTAGAAGCAGCAGTCAATAATATTAGATAATTGATTTAATTTTTCTTTGTTTCATATAAATACAGAATTTTTCTTCATCCAGACACTTCAAAAGCTTATCATACCATATATCAGAACACTGAGAGTGCCTATCCAGTAAATTTCTAAAAAAAATGCTTTAAAGAGTCTTTGTATCACGAATCTTCTTATCAAACAGGAAGTGTTGGATTGTTCTTTGTCATTGTTAAACCGTTTATAGACAGTTTTAACCCAAAGTCAGTTCAGTTTACGGCACATCTTCCCAAATGGTTATATTGGCAAAGAGGGGCAGTGAATTCTGTGACAGGTGCTGTAGCAATTGTTTTCCGAGGATGAAGTTCTCAAGATCCATCTGAGTCAAGACTGAAGGCAGATGTGCTGAATTGCCTTGGCTTTGGCAAGTTATCCTTTTATGATAGCATGTCTCAGTGCAGTTTCTGTTGAACCTACATATTTTTTTTAGGATCTCCTTTGAATGAATGCCCTGGGAATGATATTCTCTCCCTAATGGACTGGAAAGAGTTCCAGTTTAGATGACTGTGTGTGAACATATGTGTATAATAGAAGTGTGCCCTATCCCAGCACATTTGGAAGCAATGGTTACTTCTTTGCTCCAAACGGATTTAAATGCTTTATAACATAATTTCTGCACTGCTTTATTCCCTCCGCAGCAGAATAATAAATGTGTCTCTCTTCCAGCTGCAGATAAAGACCAGACATGGAAGCAAATAGATCAACCTTAGGGTAGTAGCGTTTTACTCAGTGATTCCTAAAAATGAGCTAAGATTTAGCTGCGACACCAATTTAACCTAAGATATTAGAGGAGAGAAACAGTAGTTTATTATGAAAGGGAAGTGAAGGTTAATTTAAGGGCAGTACATTTCAATTAACTTTTCTCATTTAGGTGCTCCAACTCCATTGTAAGGACTCATTTCCTGGTGCTGGGCAATATCGGCTCTTTTATTTACTGTACACAATATTCACTGATGCAGGATATTTGTTCTGATAGGTTTATATTCTCATGATACATCATATGCCCTACTGACTTTCCAACAAGTCGGAAAAATTGCTCTCATGCACTAGCCTCGGGAAAAGACCCACTCTAGAGTCAATATTCTGGATAGTCTACATGCTGTTTTGAAGTGAATATTTCCAGTTGTAGAACTATATCTTGCTACAGCATTAGCAGCTCATGGTAATGATAGGCATTATCTGGATTTTTTAGATGCTCAGCTTTGAAGTATAAATCCAACACTATTTTGTGTCATTTTAATTTTTTTTCTCAATGAACTTAATTTTCTGTTTTCTCTAAATGCATTTTATTACATAATACATCAAACAATATCTCATAATAAATATATTTGCCATTTCCTACTGGAACTAACATCCTTGAGATAGTTGTGACCAGGTTGCTCAGGTCAGGCTAGTCATTTAAGTGTCTGTAAATCAGCTATGGGGGAATTTCATTACTGTTAGTGTCACACGCTTTTACAGCAAAATTGGCATGATGAATTCTGTCCAGGGCATTTTGTACCCTTGGGACAAAGATTGACCCTTTCCTTCAGTGGGTCAGAGATACTTGGTTTGGGTGCCATATAAACTACATAGATAAATGGAATTTTTTAGAAGAATGACCACATGAAGCGGTTTTGTTTACCCTTCAGAAAAGAAATGTGGAAAGACACATGATATGTCTTAAAACATGTAAAATGGAACTTCATAGATGGAAGAAATAGTTTATTATCCATGGCTATAGTTCTTAGAATAACATATAATAAGCTTTAACTGCAGCAAGAACGATTTAGGTTGCACGGAAACACTTTAAACTGACAGAAGAGGATATGCGTATTGTTCTGCGGAGCCTGCGGAAAGAAATTCCACCTCTGAATTTTTCAAGCAACAAGTTCAGACAATCTAACAGAGAAAGTTTAGATTTTGAAGAAACAGGGCTTTGGCAGAGACTTGGATTAATTACTTTTTTTCCTCTCCTCCTTTATGATTCTATGAGATTTGTGAGACCACAGTGGGGATTATTGTCACACTTAAAACAGGAAAGCCATGTCTACTCAACATATTAACCTTAAAAATACTTGTATATGAATCTAAAAACTGTATTGTATAATCATTGATTATCATTGATTAATTAATTATATATTTTTCCAAAAATAAAATTTATTTAAATATCACCTGTATTGGTATCCAGTTATACATATACATAGAAAACATGACAGGATGTATAATCTTGATAATTACAGAGCCCATACTCAGAACTTCTCAATTGTGTTCCATGTTGTTTCTCCATTGTGTTTCTTTTTCTCTGTATTAATAACGATTTATTTGAGTCATTGCTGAAATCCCAGAATGAAAATTTCTTTGCTCATGTAACTTGTAAAAAAACCCCAAGCTAGCTGTGATGTTTTTCTGCTTTCCAACCAGGATGAAATATCATGAAGTATAAATGATACTTTACATGATTTATATGAAAAAAAACTTCCACACCTCTGAAGTATTATAACTGTATGATTAACTGCTGTAGGGCTCAACAGCATTGCCAAAATTAAAATTTGTGAATGGAAACAAAATGATCGGTAAGATACTATATAAAGTAAAACAACTTTAATTAATATCATCTTGTATTACAAAGCTAGTAATTCCTTATATTTTGCATATCTTATTCTGGAGAAAGAAATTCCTTGGCACTAAAAATATATTAAGTACTTTGTCAATTTTCTCACAATGCTGGGTTTGTTGTTTGTTAATATCAGAAATACCTCTACAGTTTCTTAGAGACCTCAAAACACTTTGTCAGTGGTGACAACTAAACCCAGGATTGTTTGTGTCAGGATGATAAATTTACTCTTTATCTTTCAGAAATTATGCTTTGTCTACTACAGCTTTTATATAAAATATTCAAACATTTTGTTTGCTCTAATTTAATAATAGTTTTGTTCAATAACAGGTCTTGTCGAAACTTTGGAAAATAGTGTTTTCCTTTTCTAAATATTTTCCTATACTGAGCCACATTAAAAAGCCTGAAGCAACTTTGTTTTTCAAGATTAAAAATTATACTCTACTACTGCTTGTTGTCTAGGGTATGACAGGGACAATTTCGGTTCAGAACAAAAAAGAATATTTCATCCCTCTACTGGGTATAGACCACTCTAAGAGGTAACATTGCTTCATATATCTCCCTCCCTACTATAAGGGAGAAGGAGTGTGATTTAGAGGAATCTTTTTCTGGGTGTAGCAAAAATTGTTCATGCAAAATTTTCCAAAATAATCGATTTTTCAATTCAATGCACTAAATTCTGTTTTGTGAGAATAGAACAATTGCCCAGTATTAACACTGTATTGGAGACAACTATTTCCAGCAAGTGTGTCAATATTGTTCTTCTGCTTGGTTTTAGTCATTGAAGATTTTGTTTGGTTGGTTGGGTTATTTTTGTTTGGGGTTTTTTGTTTGTTTTATTTTGGGTTTTTTTGTTGGGTTTTTTGTTGTTGTTGTTGTTTTGTTTTCTTTTGGGGTGGTTTGTTGTTGTTGTTGGTTTTGGTACTTCTCAGTTTCAGCTTCCACTTCTTTAATGCGATCTACCTGTGTTGGGAGGCAATAGCTACAAAAAAATCTCAAGCTGTCTTAGCACATAAAACACACCTCATTAGCAAAAAAGACTGATTTGAACATTCACTTTGAGGCTGTGTTGGCTTTGCACTCACTTCAAGGCAGAGTTCAAAGCCCTGATCCTAATAAAAGCATTAATGACAAGATTGCAGAAGCACTCAATGCACTCAGCAAAGGCCAGTCTTTTTAACATGTTCTATTCCCATTTGGGTGACAGATAAGTGCTTAAATTCTCAGAGAGCTCGCTGCATTAGCTAGTGAGTGAGTTGTTGAAAATCTGGAGATTAATGCCACTGGATGCTAAACAATTCTGAGTGTCTGCCATTTATTATCAAGTCTGTCTGGGAGCTAAAGCCTTGTGAAAATGGAGTCCCTTCTTAAAATTTTATCGGGTGAACTCTCAAGTCCCTTCCAGTCTCACTTTCTATTATTTCTACGGTCTAGGGAAATTTAGTCCTGAAATTAAAATTTTCTCTAAACAAATTGTTATCTGCTTGCCTTTATGATTTTTATGTATAATCTATGAAATTATAAAAATTCTTCTATTTTATGAAAACAGTATTTTCTGCTTTGTGGGTGTAAATCATTGAAAGTGTAGTCTTTCTGCAATTTATTGTCTATTAATTCAATATAAACCACTGTTTTATATTGAATATTTTTCCTCCTCAATGTAATCCAAATGTTGTTCACTTTAATCTTGTTATACCGGTGATTGTTTAAGTGAGGCCTGATTTGACCACCACTGAAAGCATACAATGTAACGAAGCTCCATTATTTATATAATTGTCATATAAATGTTCCGGTGGAGATTAATCAGTGCCTCTTCCTCCCCAGTACTGCTCCAGATAACTTGTTCTGGAGGTGGAAATGGGCTTCAGATGATCCTACCAAAATATAAGTTGCAAGTTATCTCCTATCTTTACATATTTGTCTTTGCTTAATTTTACGCTTTTCACGCGAGAGACAGCTAAATTCCAAGTTTGCGAATATCATAATTGACTGCCAGCCTTTGTACCAGTTCAAACATGTGTGAGTGGACCAAATCTTTTCTTGTAAACGAGATAAGAAGACTCAGAACAATCTAAACATGAAAGGACAGGGAGGGCAATACTCTGGTAACAATTGCATGATCGGCAGGGATGTACAGACAATCCAGGTCACTTGGCTGCAGCCAGGCACTTCAGCTTGGTCACTGTGCTGTTGTCTGTGCATGTGTTCCTTCCCGAGTTGGCATATCCCTGTCAGGAGCCTACCAAGGCACTGGCAGACCTGAACTGGGTCCTTGAGCATCCAGACTTCCTGTGTAGTGATAAGCATAAGCCTTTGGGTCCTGCCAGAAAGACTCTACAGCATAGCCGTGGACTAGAACCAGTGTAAAAATTTACCTTTACTCCACTTATAACATATGTTTATAGAGACCCTTCCCTTGGGCTTGTTATGTTGCTTAGTGGAAAGCTGAATTAATCTGATCTGGGTATATAAAGACATTGACATGGTTTCTCAGTGTCCAAAATCTTATCCTGTAGCTGTGGATCAGAGCTCAAGAGCAGGAGGCCAAATGATTTGCAAGATAGTGGGTCTCATTTTTTTGCCAGGTCTTGGCTTAGAGCTAGGCAACCAAAATCTACATTTTGTAAGTATCTCAAAACTGTCAGACAAAGAAGATCAAGCATTTTAGCCAGCTGCCAGATGTTAGTAGCGATAGCACAAATGTGTTATTAAAAAATCTGTGCTGATATAAGACAGAGCCTAAATACAAGTACTATACTGGAGGGGAAAAAACTCCCAGACAATACCCTGCCACATACCCCAATAAATCTTATTAATCAAAATAAAATATAAAACAAATATCAGGTTTTTCAGATGTGAGTTTGAAGGGGCTGCCCATATATTGGGTTGTCCCAAAAGATGTACAGATTTTTTTTGTTGTGAAGACTTGGAGAAATGAAATTTGTGCAGATGTTCCTTTACAGCACATGGGCAAGTCTACATGCTTCTGGTATCTGTGAGAAAAACACAGATAATTTTGTGTGTAACATGGATTGAAGCAGCGAATTTAAATCATCTTTCAAGTGAGGGGTTGCTCCTTGTCAGTGTCCCTTAAAAAGACATCTTCACATCTGAAAAGCCCTTAGACTGAAAGCTTTCTGGATCTGTGGAGATACACTTAAATTCTGCCTTGGTTTTAGACATCAGAAAAAGGCTTTTGCAAGGATATAATAACATAGCAAGCTGTGTATATGCACACTTGATCTATTCTGTTAAATATTATTTTCAGTTTAGGTTGATTAAAAAAATCTCAATCACCAGTTTCTGTACAAAATATTTTTTTCTGCAAATAAAACATCTATCTGATACTTCATTTAACAAGAGCCAAACTGTTACAGTTTGCTCCTCCCTATTTGTTGTATTAATGAGACAGCACATTGGTACGCAGGTACAGTTTCAGTTAGTGCTAAATTAGGATAGGATAGCACAGAACAGAATAATTCCAGTTGGAAGGGACCTAGAGTGATCATCTAGTCCAACAGCCTGACCAATTCAGGGCTGACCAAAAGTTAAAGCATGTTATTAACGGCATTGTTCAAATCCTTATTAAATGCTGACAGGCTTGGAATATTAACCACCTCTCAAGGAAGACAATAATGCACGTGAAGGAGCAGAAAAGTCTGGTGTAGCAGATGTTTATGCACATAGGCTAAATTCATTTCATGAGCATGGGTGAGGATTCAAAAGTGAATTACTGTGTTTAAGTATTTCATTAGTTAGAATTTTGTGACGAAAAATTACTGAAAAACCAAGTTCCAGAAGAACATGAGAACTAGGAACCTTTGTCAATCGCATTAAAAAAAACCCACAATCATCTATAGTTGCTGATTTGCTCCCTTAATTATGAAAATTTTCCTTACAAAATATTTGTTAATCATTATGAACAAAAAAGTGTTATATCTTTCTAGCTATTTGGTAATTATTGCTTACATGTTTTGTAAGGAACTGCTTTCCCTAATCACTCTGAAAAGAACTTTAAGTTGATGAAATTAGAATCTGAAAGAAGAGGAGACGTTTATTGTGCAGTCTTAAACAGAATGCTTGAGATGGGATCTTACTGGGCTAAATATAAAAAGCAGCTGTCACAGCCAAAGCATGTGCGTGTAATGAACACAGAGTAAGATAAAATATTTTATGATAACAATACAGTATAAACTTGTAAACTATTTACAATATAAACATGTTTCTTGAGAAAAAAACTGCTAACATCATGTAGTACAATCAAGTATCTCAGATTACTTGATGAAAGCATTTTCCCTTAAGAAATATATACTAAGCAGACTTAAATTATATAAAAATTAAGAATAAAAATAAGAATAACTGAGAAGAATAAAGTCCAAACACAGGTTTCATCTTTTACAAGGTTAACCATAGGCCTGCTGAACTAGTTTTCAGGCCATTTGTAAGGTTATGGAAATCTCAAGAAGAAAACTGTGCTGAAGTCTAGAAAGGATCATAAACTCCTCATTCAACGGTTCCCAGACTGCAGAACATGTACTAGACTAAGTGTCTGCCCTAATGATTATCATTAAAATTTCTAAGGTGATGTGCTGAGTACTTTTGAGTATCTGAGGGTCTGAAAATCACTTAACTGATTAAAATTATTTATGCTGGGAAGATTTTTGTGAGATGCTTTAAATTTGAAATACCTCACATTGGTAAGGTAGAAGGCAAAGGTGATGATTCCAAGAACAATTTGACCACAAGCAAAAAAAGCAAAAACCCCTGAACTTCTGGGGTGGAGGAATAGTACTGTAAACGTCAGTTTCCAAAAATGTTTTTGAAATAGATACAATGTTTTTGAAATTGATACAACAAAAAGAATGAATGCCTGAATATTTCTGTCTAGCTTCTGAAAAGAAACTTCAGGTAGCCGTAATTTTTTGGACTGTACTAGTATAATAATACTCAGAAGAGGATGTAGGGAGACTCATAGAAGTCTGCAACTTCCTTGTGAGGGCACAGGGAGGGGCAGCACTGATCTCTTCTCTCTGGTGACCAGCGACAGGATCCGAGGCATGATGCTGAGTCAAGGGGAATACGGGTTAGACGTAAAAAAAAAGATTCTTCCCCCAGAGGGTGGTTGGTAACTGGAACAGGCTCTCCTGGAAGTGGTCACAGCCCCAAGCCTGGCAGAGTTCAGGAAGCTTCTAGACAACGCTCTCGGGGACAACGTGTGACTCTTGGGGTGTCCTGAGCGGAGGCAGAAGTTGAACTTTGATGATCCTTGTGGGTCCCCTTCAATTCGGCATGTTTTTTGACTCAATAATTCCCTACCTAAAAAGCAGAATTGTACTCTGGACCTGTAATGTCTATGGACTATTCCCATGGATCCCAGTGGACTTTTAGTCAGGCCTTTATTTCTTGTAGATTCAATATTGTGACTTGATTTCTCAAATAGGCATACATCTGTGACTATGTACGTAATTCCTGCTGAAGTGTGGCTGTGGTATACACATATCAAACGAGAACTGAACATTTCTTAAATTTAGTTTCTATAATTGTTTGCTTTCTTTTTTTCCTTAGCAAAACTAAAGCTACTCTGTCTCAACTTTGCTTCGGTCAGTAAAGCTGCTCTTTTTTCTCATCTTTTCTTATAACTAGATTTAGCTTATCCCTCAGTTAAATTGTTTAATGCAGATCATTCCTCCCTTTGGAATAGCGGGAGGTTTGCTGCTATTTCCCAGCCTCCCTCTTCCACTCTGTACCTGTCAAAGGATGGCCTTAAAGTTAATGAATCCAAGACAGCAGGAGCCAAAATGTTGCTGACGATAGCTTTCTGTCTTAATCCCAAACAGGGTTGGAAAATAGTATTGTATTATCAGGTGTAATTTAGATTGATTTGCAATGTGAGCAGGTCACATCCATGTTTCAGCAATCAAGAGCAGTGAATCCCTAGCGAGCCTTTGCTGACTATATACAAGGTAGGATTAGAGTTAATTTTTTATTCTTTTCCAGTAAGTACACAAAAAGCAGAAGAGTTATCTACTGTGGAATATACCGGTTTCAGATAATGTGATTAAGCCATGGAAGATAATCTACTTTCCTCGGTGTTTGTGGATTGAATCAAAAGTCTGTAAGTTCCCACCAAGCAATGAGATTTATATGATGAAAATTTTCAACCTGAAAATAACTGGTATATAGATCCTGACACACTGGGTGCTGTTCAAGGTGGGCACAGTGTGATAAGACAGCCTTTGTAGCACCCAGAGAATCCCCCATTTAAGTCTCAGCGGTCAGACACTACTCAGTTGCTCTCACATGAGTGCTTGTCCTCAAAGTAGAGATGTGTTAAGTTTCGACAAAAAGCCCTCAACTCAATGAATGTTGCAGATGTTAGTAATTTTAGGACTTTATGATATATCCTAACTTCTGTCCAATTCAGGAAGTGTGAAAGGAAAAAAAATAGAGGATCAATTATGTGCTGTTGACTGCATTTCCTATGATATCATGTAATAATAAAAATTAGTTGTCAATACCTACAGAAGTAACAGGAAATTTCTTTATATTGAACTCACGCTACATCTTATAAAACAGTCACAAAATTTAAGTTCCCTTTTTTTTGGGCTCATTACTACTGGCTTATATACATCCAAGTGAAGCCATCCCAGTCTTCATATAATCTTTCTGCACATTTGGCATATTACAACTCTGCACTACTTGAAAGATCTAGCTCTATCAAATAGTATACACATGAACCTGAAATGCAATTTCTTTTACCAGCCAAAGGCAATTATATTTTAATACTTATTATGCAGTTTTCTCACATTCCAGTGTTTGAAGGGATAAAAAAACTCCAACATACTGTGATGCTGATTTTTTTTTTATTAATCTCGGTTCTGGCCTCAGCTGATTTCCATTTTCATATAGCCAAATTTGTTTTCCCACTTAACATTTTCTGACCTTTTTTCTTAATTTTTATTTTATGTCCATCTTTCCATCTCTCTATCTCTCTATCTGATCTATCTGTGTTTGTGTGTATGTGTACACATCCACATTGTTGCAGATTGACTTCCATAATAAAGTCTCACGGACTGTAATGTCTTTAACCCAGGCAGTCTAAAAACGGAGAGGGAGGCACTTGCTCATTGCATAAAGCAGTCACAGTGATCGCCCTAATTTATAGAAGCAGTGGTTATCCACATATTACCTCCTTATTTATACTGTTTAAAGGCCTGAGAAGATATTGCTAAAGGATTTTCTGTGTGCTTATAAGCCCAGGACTTGTCATGAGGTTTGCATCAGCTGTGATGAGAAAATCCCTACTGAGCACAGAGAAAGTTCAGGACAAGGCTCAGTTTGCCACTGAAAATAATTAAGAGTTAATAGTAATTATCTATCTGAAGATGGAACAGGATCATCTGCATATGTGTGAGCAAAGCTTAGCTTTTCTAATTCCAGAAAAAAAAAAAAATAAAAAAGCAAGCTATCACTGTTTTGCAGCTTTGTGTAGTTTTCACTGGTTTTCATCTTGAGTTCCATATGGAATATTTTCTCCACAAAAGACTGTCTTTAAGTATCAAACCAGCTCAGCAGGACCCATAAAATTTGGATTATACCACTGGTCTTTGTTTTAAACACAAACAGCATGAGAACTACCCTTTGGTAGAGGGCTTAGAGATTGATTGATAAAATGGGCTATACATTAACTAAGATAGTATTATTGCAAAATGGTAAATTATACTCTGATCTAAAGTATAAGCTGTCTTCATTTTATTTTTTTTTAGTTGACTCTCGTTACAGCAGGGGCCCAGAAATTAATGTAAAATTCAAAGTGTGATTGAAATATACTTCATAAATCAGGGCTTTTCATGCCACTCAGTTATAATATGTGGTTTTTGAAATCTCAGAAATGGATTGACCTATTTTTATGTTCATTTTACGTTGTAAAACTATTTTTCAAACATGCTATTAGGCTTTAAGAGTTCTTGGATGTGGTCTGACTGTATAAATTCCATACTTTTTACGCACACTCCTTATATAGTTTTGCCCTATGCAGAAATTTTGGCATTTGCAGTTACGGTTCCCTTCTCTTCTCCACATTTGTTGAAAATTTTGGGGCAAGAAGCTATTTTCTGTAGTTCACACAGAGACTGACATTTAGTTCATTATTCTGTGAAAACTGCTTGTGATCCCAGAGTATTTCTATGCACAATGGATGTGCTGTCATTAGTTATTTTTCCTTATAAAATTCAGATCTCAAGGCTGTGCTCAAATTATGATTAACATCTTCCCTCCCATGGCTGAGTGAAACCATGGCACCTGTATGCAGGGGTTTATAAGTATTGCATTCATTTCACACTTGGTCTGCAAAAGGAGAGGTTTCAATAAGCCTACAGCTCAGTGCCGTGTCTGTAGAATTGAGGCAGTTCTGCCCCCTCTTCTAGTGGTAGTAGTGACCCTACTGAAGCCTCATAACATTTTAAGCTTCAAGTAAAACAAAACTGACCTTGAATGAACATTGTAATATATGAATTTTTTGATCCTGCAAATGTTTTATTTGATCTTTCCTCCACTAATATTGGAGAGGTATTATTCTCAGTTACTAACGTTTCTGAAAATACATGAGGGTTTGTATTAACCTGTTGCTTGTGATTTTTACAACTTTCCCTAGCTTGAGTAGATGTTGTCTGATAAAACATGTGTGCCTATGTTACTGCGTTATGGTCTCTGACGTTACTGTGGATCACCAGGACTGGTGCCCATGAGCAGGACTCACGCTGGAGAAGTTCATGGAGAATTGTCTCCCTTGGAAGAGACCCTACGCTGAAGCTGAGTCCTCCCTCTGAGAAGGAAGGAGCAGCAGAGAGAACACGTGGTGAACAGCTCGCATGCCTCTGGGCCACTGTGGGGGAGGAGGTAAAAAAAATTGAGTGATGTTGAACACAGGAAGAAGGGAGTAGTGAGAGTCAGTTGTTTCGAAGGTTTGCGTTTATTTATCTTTATCCTACTTTGATTGGTTTGGTAATAAATTAAATTTGTTTTCCCTGAGGGGAGTTTGTTTTGCTTGTGATGGGAACTGGTGAGTGATCTCTCTTGATCCCCGAGCCTTTCACTCTCTCCCCTGTCCAGCTGAGGAGGGAAGTGATAGAGCAGCTTTGGTGGGCACCTGACATCCAGCCAGAGTCAACACACCACAAGATCACACAATGCTTCAAGAATTTGTTTTGGAAGAGCTTGTGGATGTGTGAGAAACCAGAGATACAGTGCAGGTCTTACATTTACCCCTGAAAACTCGATTCTAATGGAAAATCACCTCTCCTGTGACATTGGAAATAGAGAACAAATACCTTGTCTACTCTGTGATGATTTGTGCAATTTAGATGTCTGATCCAAATACCTATATGTCTTATCTTGCCTTATCCTTGAAAGAGAACTGGAAGCTCTGTCTCTGTAGGTCATATTTCTGTTTGGTTGTCAATGTAATTTTTGAAAAGAAACTGATGGACCTACTCCACATTATTTAATCTAATTCTTCTTGGAACTCATATTTGTGCTCTCCATTCTTTTATGTAGAGACTAGTTCCACAACTTAATAACATTGTAGAAAACAGGCTGCAATTTTTTTTATTCCACTTCTGTTCTTTCTATGTACTGACTAGGGAGTAATAGCAGATAAGTGATCCCCAATAAATACACTGATAGTGCTTTCTTTTATATATATATGTGTAAATATTTGTTCAAATTAAAAACGTAGACCGCTAAATAGATGTCAGAAACCTATTTATACCTCTATGTGTTTTGTCTCCTTTATGTTATATTTACTGCTTTATCTTTCTTTGTTTTCCTGATAAAACTGTACACTGCATTCAGGATGTGGATAAACCATGCTTTTGTACAGTGGTAGTGTAATATTTCCTGCCTTGTTTTCAATGGCTGTTCTAACAATTGTTAGGTTTATATTTGTGTTTTAGCCTCTGCCTAGCTCCTAGCCACTCCTAGATCCTATCTGTGGCTTGTAGAGAAGATATTTTCTCTCTGATTCTTTACTAATACTTCCAAAGTTCTAAGCAGTTTCATGTCTCTCTTGGTTTTGAAAAGGTTTTATCATCAGTGGTTATGCTTGTGGTAAGCAGTTCTTGGAATATTTTTGGTCATTTTGGTTTTTAAAATCTCTTTCCTAAAAGTTAGTTGTTACTTTATTCAGTGTTATTGTGATTGAATAGTCAGACATTTTTTGTCTGCATCATTTTCTATTTAGAGATATAGAATATCCTCTGAGTACTTTCACATCATTAGCAAACTTTGTTATTTCACTTTTGACCCCTTCCCAAAGATTACTCGCCCATATGTTAAGTGTCACAGGCTGTGTGTGTCCCCTTGGGCAGACCTTTCACTGGTCTAATTTCAAACCACTAATTTCCTTTTTTTCCCCAGTACTGCGAATTCAAAAGGACTTCATTCTTATCTCACGGTGGTTTAATTTCTCATGAGCTTTTAGTGAAAAAAATTTTTGAAAGCTCTTTGAAACCCAAGTACATTTCATAGAACATAACATATTCACACACCTGTTCTTAAGAGTAAAATTATATGAGGCACGACTACTCTTTTCTTAGGGAAATATTTCCCAAAATACTTTGTTTATACACATAGCTCCTCATTTTATTCTTTATGACATTGATCTGCCTAGTATGAAGGCTAGCCTTCCTGGGCTATCTTTCTTTGATATCTCCTAGGAGATTTTTATCAGATTGTGTCACATTTGCTACTTCTTGGTATGGAGAATGACTTAAATGATAAGCTGTACACTGCAGCAATTTCACATCTGAGTTCTTTTAGAGCTCTTGAGTGAATACCATCTGCTCCTGGCAGTTCGTCACTATTCAGCTTGTTCTAAATCCTCTTATAGTGGTAAACCAGTTGGAGACAATTCCTCAGTCTCCCCCTCTGTAAAGAATGACTCAGTTGGAAATCTCAGCTCCAGGCTTCGTGAGTCCTTGCCTTCCTCGAGCCCTTCTTTTATATTATCATTGGCAATTAGATTCAGTGGTTATGTCTGGACTGGCATGGAGGTCAGACCAATCTGTATAGTGATGCAACTGTTGCTGAGGCCCACCTACTCCACTACCCATTTTTCAGTATCCTTGTTTTTTGTAAATAAATGTATATATTTATAAGACTAATTCTAATCTAGTCCCATGGTCTGAACAACCACCTGGCATATATTAGCTGCACTCCCTCCCAGCTTAGTTTCTTTTGGAAGTAATCTCCTTCATGCACTCCAAGATTGCACTCAACCTGGAATAAGGGATGGTGAAAAATGTTCATGTTCACAAAGATTCCTCCATGGGGTATGTAGCTGATGTCACACATTGATTCAAACAGAAAAAGGTGCTTCTGGAGATCGATTGAACAAAAGGAGACAGAGTGACGGGAATGGGGGGGGGGGGGGAACACAACTCTACTGAGTGGATATCTAGGAAAGGAAGCGGTGAAGGGCTCCCAAGGTGAACATATTCCCTGGGCATCCTCTTTGGTGCATCAGGATCATCTAGTAATTCTTTGGCTATGGTAACTATAGAGTTGTTGTCAGAACTCACTCAAAGTCCTTTTTAGGTTTTTTTGTTTTGTTTTGTTTTGGTTTTGTTTGTTTGGTTGTTTTTTTTTTTAGTAGCTGTTTTTTGTTGTTGCTCTTTTGTATGCTTGTTTTTCTTTTGTTTAGATTTTGGGGAGGGGCGTTAATTTTTTTTGGAGGGAGGTGTTTATAATTTTATCAACACTGATTAGAGCACAATTTATTAGGGACAGTTGCATGATGATTGGGTTTCAAATTTTTTGTATGCATTTTATTGGGTAAAGTAAAATAAATATAAACTCTAATGCAAAGGATTCAATCCAAAAAAAAAAAAAAAAAAAAAAAAAAAAAAAAAACAAAGCAGAAAAGAGGAGAAAGAAGGAATTATTCTTATGTGAGTGCCTTGAGAACTAGCTGTAGGAATAATATTGGGATTTAAGAGTTAAAGGCCATTACAATGACAGCATGAGCTTCATGGGGAAAAGTACTGCCTAGAAGCTCTGGAAAACGGTACCACAACAATTTGACTGGAAGAGCAGAGGGATGAAGAGGAAAGCCAAGCTACTGAGCTGTACCAGAAGGCCATGAGCCATATAGAGGCACTGGGCCCACTGAGATCAGGGACTGTATGGAGAAGTTGTGCTCTGGATCCAAACTGCAGCCTACCAGTGCATGTCCAGCATGTCTGCCTGTGGGCAAGATCCTGGCCCTATTGTTTCCAAAAAAAGAATTGCAAGAAAAAAAAAAAAATTGAAACAAGATATTATAATTTTTTATCTGGATATATAAAGATGCCCAGAGAGCAGTACGTCTATTCTGCCCACTTAGCAACTACTTGTTTTTAAGTTGTCTTTCTACTCATCTTTTCTTTTTAGTTTTCTAATGAATCATTTTGCTTTGTGCTATTTTGAATGCAAAATAATTCGTATAATTTTATTTCTGAAATCTATTTACTTATATTTTTAGCAGTCATAATTTTGTATATAAATATTTTGTCTTTTCACCCCATACTTTTAATTCTATTTTCATTAAGCTTCTGCCTTTCTACATTTTCCCGTTTAGAAGTTAAAATGAGTTGCTGTCCCAGGTTGCTGTCCCTTATAAGAAAATTGAATTGCAGTGAGTATAATATGAGGCAGCATATGGTATAGTAGCGAACCGTAGTCAGAAAGACATACACAGAGGTACAATTAGTTTCCAAATCCCATTTGAAAGTCAGTGAGAGTTGATTGCTTTTAGCCCTCCCTCTGCGCATTCCACTCGACGCCTCCCCCAGTTTTGGGGATCACCTACCTTGTGTCTAAGCAGCATGTCTCACAAGTTGGGAAGCATATTAAAGCCCTTCCTACATACAAATAGGGCTAAATTAGATCACTTGGTTTCTGCTGACTCTTCTATAGTTTACCATAAATCACAAAAAGTATTTTCAGGTCCATGAGATACAGTTTCCACACAGAAAATTACTTTATTTGTAATCATAGGGAATGACACACTGTGCACTTAAAAAAGCTGCTCAGAGGGAATAGGTCTTTCAAATTTTAATTATATTTCTATAATTTTTGAAACAGAAACTAACTCATGAGGATCCAAATAAAAAAAGGCATTTCATACTTGAAAAGCTCCAAATTGTGGTACTGTCTGATTCTGAGCTCATAAAACAGTTTTGGATATTGCATATCTGACATATGCATCTTTCTTGGTATCTCCCTCGGGTGTTCTGACATTAGAGAGCACAGTGCTTGGTACACTGCTCACCAGCTGGAATTACTTACTGCTAATGGAGACACCAATGAGGTATAGAGATGTTCTTTAAATAAATTTGGTGAAAAGACAATAAATCAGTATGACTTTTATTTCTTTGGAACTGTGATAGGAAACAAAATATAAATAATGGATTTTTCTCTGCTTGATGCAATTTCTGCATCACATGTTCATTTCTGCCTTACTTGTCTTCTATTTCAGACTGGTAAGTAAGGTACATAAGAAAGTGAGTAAGAACCTTAATTTCTACTATATAGTCTGCAGACTTGCTAACAAACATAAGAAAAGTAATACATCTCCCTTTTCTTCCTTCCTTCCTTTCCTTTTTCGGTTATACAATGATGGATTTTAATTGTTTATCAACTTTTCCAATTGCAGAGACAGGAGCAAACAATAAGGACAGCACACGTGTTCTGACCCAACCTAGAAAGTGATGGGTCCTTGAACGCTTTTTTTTTGTTAAGTACTTGAATAGGGTGGTACAGTTGTGCACAGTGGGAATGGCGGTGATTTTGTTGGTGTATTCCAGCACAGTAGAGACAGCAAAGATCTTTCTCTGATTCCCAAATGTTCAAAGTTCCTTGACCTTTTAAATGCATTTTGGCCACTAGCACTTTATTAAAAGATGAAGATAAGTAGATGGTAGATTGACATTTCATTTATCTGGGGACTGAAAAGAATTTTTTGAATGTAGAATACCATCAAAATATGAACATAACTTTGCTGAAAGGTATCTGTTTTCATCTTTGAGAAAGAGAAATTCTTATTTTCTAAATTGCTAATTCTCCCACTTCACCTATTCACCCTATTCAGTTTTGATACATTTGGCCTGGAGAGCTGTCTAAATGTTTCCTAGTGATGGTTCTAATTATACTAGGCAAGACAGTAAATGAGTAGGACACCAGAACGAAAACAGGCAAGTCAGTAAATCCAATTATGTATTCACATTCTTTCTGTTAAAAAATATTTAAAGAATTCCAGTGGCAAAATCTAACATATGTAATGGCTAATTACTATTGCTTTCTAATTCTTTTGCTCACTGAATGATGCAATATGTGTCATATCCCTGTATTATTTTGCATTTTTTCCTTGTGTGTGTTGTCCAGTTTCCAGTAGCAACTGAACAAGCTTCAAGTAAATTAAAATAGATGGAAACTGAGAATATTGTATTTATTCAAACTGAGGTGTGTCTCTTAACATTTAGGATGATTGTAAATCTCTTTGCAAATGTGGGACATGTTGCTAGCATGATATCATCAGCAAGAGAAACATAGCATTAATAAAATAAATGAATATTCTACATAGTCTGTCTTAAGAGTGACCTTCAGAGAGTAATGGAGTCTATATTCTCTCATTCACAGCCTTTTTACACTGGGAGTCTGATGGCAAATGTCACAAGAGGAAACTGTTAGGATTTTCAACATTTATACCATTAGACTGAAATTCTGCGATAATAGATTTTCTTTCCTTTTGAATGTCATCAAAGGAGAAAAAGCTGGGAAAGGCAGAGAAGTATGTGTGTTGGGGAATAATTTGTGAGTCAGTCTCTTTACAGCTTTCAGAAAAGCTTTGACTCAATTTGAATTTGAATGGAGAGTCTGAGGTACTTCATTTTTTAGGATCAAGTTACCTCTTTATGAAACTACTTTTCAAAAATGAAGCAACATGGTATATTTTTTGAAAGGTACTTGAAATAATGTCTAGAAGCTTAAGAGAGATGAGCTGCAAAAGCTTCAGACCATACTGTTAGCCTTTAGGACCTTGGGAGGGATTGCAGAGGAGTTCAGCAAGAAGCAACCAGACAGGCCATGAAATCTGAGTGATACCACAGGATCCAAAAAGGACTTATGCAATGCCATTTGATTTCTGCTAAGCTTTTTGATCCCCGTCTTTTGAAAACTAATGGCACTTGAAAGTGTACAGGAAAAACATATATGTGTTTATGTTGTCAGGTGTTATTTCTGAGTAACAGGTGACAATGCTATATAAGAAAGATATGTAGCTTTAATCTCTAACCCAAAGACTGTGAGGCATTTTCACTGCAGTTTCATCAGATTATAGGGAAGGTTTAAACTCACAAGCATTCCATGTACCTGGGCTGTGTGCCTCTTCAATCATTATAAAAAGCTTTAATTGCGCAAATGGGTACCTTAGGGTTTTACTGCAACCAAATTTCACTCTCAGAGAAGTGTTCAGACTTGAGCAGCATCCAGAATGAAGAGCTATGGTACCCAATATAAGTTGATAAGGTTTGCACCCCATTTGTGCTCTGAGATTCCTGAAAATAAGTTTCTCACTGCAATTTCTCTCTAGAAATCATTTCAGGTTAACTTTGCTTCATAGGACATAGGATATTTTATTTTTCTTCCTTTAGGCCCCATAATTCATTCTTACTGAGAAACAAAAGGTGTCTTTCTTCTTCTAGCTATTAAGACATAACAAATTGGTCGACCTCTGATACCTAAAAATTGGTTGTGAATTGTCCATCTCAGAACCTAAAGCACTTGAACATATATTTTCACTGCTACAACGCAAATAATTTTTGCCATTTTCACCTTTGCAGAGAACCCAGTCATAACTGACATAGCACTAAGATGAAACGTTTTTTATTCTTGTTTAAATGCCATTGAAAATATTCTAAGTTTGAAGATCACTTTAAATTGGAAAAAGCACATTCTTAAAGGCATGCCAATCCTCTTGCAGTAAAAACTGCTAAGACACATGCATTCATTTTCTGGTTGAGATCATGGATGAGTCACAGAAGAGTCCAAATCTTTTACCTTTATATTGTTTGAAGAGTTTGTAAATCCCCTGAAAAAATGGAACATATTTTTGGCAATGATTTTATTCTTATTTACTAAGAAACCTCTGGTTTGCATTTTTCTTTTCTAATGACTGATTACATTTGACTGATTGACATGATTGTTTACTATCAGGTTTTTAAGATGTTGTTTCATTCTTGCAAGCACACAAATTATGATAATATTTTTTAAAATGCGATTATACATAAATATGGCATTAGAATAGTGTTTAAAAATGAGCATTAAAAGGATCTACAAATATTTGTTTCCTCCCATGCACTTAAAATTAAAATTTACCAATTCTCTTGTCATACCTTTTCTTCACCAATTTGTTAGATGTAAAGTTTGAGATGATAGTATAGTTTTACTTTCACTAAGGGAAATTACAGTACCAGAGAACTGGAATTCCAAAGTGTGCTACTGCAAAAAAACCCCAAACCAATAAAAATTGGTGCTTTGAGTATACAATAAACTCAGGGGCCAAAAGCTTTCTCTTTTGGGGCACATCTGGGATAAGTTCTCAGCATATTATACAGGCTTAGTGTTAGACATATCTTTATGAATATCATTCTTCTGTAAACATAAGTCCTAATTTTTTAATCAGCTGAGGTTTTGAAGGTTTGCATTAGAAAATAGATTTTTTTTTCCCCATGAAAGGACACTATTTACAGGGCTTTGTACTGAAATAAAATTTTGGAACTATTGCCTCCGGA
The DNA here is from genome assembly GCA_013397845.1 of Melanocharis versteri. Lineage (NCBI taxonomy): Eukaryota > Metazoa > Chordata > Aves > Passeriformes > Melanocharitidae > Melanocharis > Melanocharis versteri. Next base: position 295,263 of record VZTG01007625.1, read on the forward strand.
AGGGCCCTTTACCATAGCAACAGCCCCACAGAAAACATCTGTGCCAAAAATAGTTCCCGTAAATAAAACAGAGAACAACATAACTTGGTGTCTACAAATTTTGCCACAAGAATGTTTTACAATAGAAATGTCCCAACTATTCCCAAAAATTTAGTAGTCTGGAATTCTGCTTTCATATTTCCACATTTTACAAGTGACTGGCTTTTGTTCTTTAATTGCTGATGACCTTGCTAATTTGGGGGAGAAGGTGTAGTTGCTAGCCAAAAGATAAAATGGTAAAAGGCTAAGGCACATTATTATATTCCATTGTAGAGAAAATTACTTACCTGTTCAGTGGAGAAGCGAAACATCTGAGAATCTGTTTCTTAATGGTTTCTCTTAACAGTGACCTGGAGTCTCAGAGCCAGATAAAACAAAACGATGGGCAGATTTTTTAATTGCTTTTGTCTCTCTACTTAACCCAAGTGGCCTTTTAAAGTCCAGTCTGTGAAAGGAGTCTTGAGGGTTTGAGGAAACCATTAGGAATAACCCAGTGATTAAGGAGAGGGAGATCTATGATTAGCATGAAGCTTTGTCATTTGTTTATTCATCTTTATAACATTTAGGACTTAGTTTTGCCTGGCTATATGCTGATAAACCCCTGGCCCTGAAAGCCTAGCAGCACTCTTTTTCTTTTTCCCTGTCAATTCCTTGTCAGTTCGTCTCATGGTCTGGAGTATAGGAACCAAAAGCCAGTTCTCTGTCCACTGTAATCCAGCAAGGTTTGAGTGATTTCAAGGTGGCCCTGTGTTCCTGGAGATAGATGTCTGTGTTTCATGTGTCCCCACAGTCCCCTGGGTTATTCTAAATCCCTCCTCTCATCCAAGAGTGGGCAGTTTATAAATCTGGTGAGGTATGCCACCCTCGATAACCTGTAAGGCCTGTACCTTGTAAATCTTGCAGATGAAAGGAAGGCAGCTTTGTGTGAAGCCATATCAAATACAAAGTAATCTAAGAGGCAGATTCAATTCTTTGATGTACAGTTGGCATCACATTTAATGCAAAATCATCTATGGAGTCTTAGCACTGGGAGAGAAATGAGAGAAAACTGTGAGTCATTTGCATATTCAAATTGCAGAGTCTGACAAATCTGCTGACAGGACCAAGCTATTAATGGGATTCCAGCACTGTCTAGAAAAAGATACACAGCATTTATTTTATTCCTTAGTTTGTTATGATAGTTTTCCTTTAACAATCTGTGAATTACCTAAGCCCCACTCTGAAAGTAAAATTATTGCATGTGTTTCCCGAATCACTGGTCTTGTTTATTGGAAAAGGATTAGGAACAGCTAGTGTCTGATTTCAGAGCAGGTTGTATTCAAATGCTCCCAGTGCTGGCTGTAAACCTTGTTTCTGGACTGCCTTTTGATCTCTATCCTGTAGAAACCAATCCAGCCTGTGGCCCATAGTGACTTACTGTGGAAACAGATAAAGCAAGATTTGAGTGCATATGTCAGAGCTGTACAAATCTTCAGCATTTCTAGGATTTATCATTTCACATGAGGGAGGAGTTTGTCTCACAGGCGGGGAAACATGTAACGCTGGACAAATTGTCAGTCTTACACCATAAACACTGTATAATGCTGTGTTCACTTTAATTTAGTCAAAATTTCTTTAGAATACAGATGTGAACACATCTGGCTACAGGATATCTGCCTCTTTTGGAGTAACAAGTAGGCAGGTAATTGCCCTATGGGAGATGGAAAGCTGCTCTGAGGGCAAGATTCGTCTGTGACACAGATCTATCAAGATCTGTGAGTCACATTTGAAAAATCTAAAATCACAGAAGGCCTAAACATTAATATGGAAAAAAAAAAGTTTTCTAGGTTCATTTCATGCCAGATATATGGAATAAGGAGAAAATAATGGATCATCCTTTGTGATTAAAATCAAAACAGTTGTTTATGCTATTTATATTGTTTAGCTTAAGGTTGTTTAGCAGAAGAAGCTTGGCATGATGTCCAATACTGAAAAGGGAAGCTCCAAGGAAATATCCTGTGTACGTGAATTTTACACTCTACTTTAAATATTCATTTTCTAATAATTTCTTAATCACAGTGGTTAACACTGGAGAGTGTAATTATTATTGGCAGCACAGATCACTATTAACAAAATTGCATCCCTACTTATTATCATATTACCATAGACGCATTATCATTATCAAATAACCTTTACTTAGCTACTAACCAAAAGTAATTATAGCAATTGATTTGAACATTCTAATCCAGTGAAAATATCTTAATTCCCTTTATGAATAACCCAGTGCCATCGTAGCCAGGTAATATGATGGCTCACGTGTATCGATGTACTCTTAATGTTATTCAAACAAATTCCTTAAGCCAGAGTGTTCCTTCCTGTACTTCTGCATAACTAAATGGCCATGGTAAGATTATCCTGAAGAGAAAATCTGGTTCTCTTGACGGGCTGTTGAATCTGTACTTTATGTCATGTGGTAGTAACGGTTACAGCAATGCACAATACTTAGTATGTGCTTAGTGGGAAGCTTTGGCTGAGTTTTGAAGCCTTTCAAGCCTTTCTTGAAGACAGGCTACAGAGTGAAAATACTCTAGTTTTAGAGATTCAGAAAGCTTGGTGGTGCTTTTTATATGGGGTGTATCTCTCATTATTGCACACTTTATGTGTGAAACAGTATTTTGCTTATAGAAAAGAAAAATATTTTATGCTATGTATTATTTTGGTATGCAATTGTTGAGACATCTCCTAAGAATAGAACAGGATATGGTCAGGCAGCTGTAGTATTAGGATTAGGTCAATATACAATAGCTATGAATTTAGAAAAAACTTCTTGTTCCAAAAATTCTAAATGTTGAAAAGGAAGTAGATAAGAAAAGCCTGTCTTTATTGTAGGAGTAAGGGAATAGTTTAGAGAACGCTAGGAAACCAGTTACCAAAATAACTCTATGTAAAGAAAGGCTGAAAAGGCAACGGTGGGCTGCACATGTGGGTTCACAAACTGCACACTTGCAGGTGTTCATGCTTGCCACAGCATACAGCTTTACAATACTTAGTCCCAGGGAGCAAGACGGAATGGGTTCAGGAAAACAATAGTAGCAATCTCAGTAAAGCCACAGAGATTCGGGAGAGAAAATATCTTCTACTGTGCAATGGAAATAAAAAAGACATTGAAACAGAGCGCAGCTCATATACAGGAAAGTTTCTAAAGTATAAATGCAACTTCTGTGTCGTTTTTGATAGAAGTAAAGAAATATTATGAGTTATTTTATGTGAGTTATGAGCTGTAAACCAGTAGTAAATAGAACCAAGCTTGCTGTCAGACATATTTTGAGGCTGTGATCCTACAGTTCTGAATCCCTTCAGAATACACAGCAAGACGGGGAAACAAAAGCTAACAAAACACACATAGCTACACACATAGCTTGGCAGACAGGACCCCAGAACAACAGTACTACTGCATGCAAATGAATCATCTTTGCATTGCTTGCGTGGTTCTCCTTGGCATGATCAGGATATAGGAGATGTGTTACGTGTGCTTGCATAGACTTCAAGTGTGAAGTTTGGTTATTTTAACCTGCACTGCCAGCAATTTGGAAATCTGACTTTTCCACCAAAGTCAGTGAGATTGGCAGTTCTTCATGACAAAGAGAGGATCATTTACTTTTTAATTTTTGTGAAGGGGAGCATGTTAAAAAAAAGAGCCACATTTCTAATTTGCAGTAATTGCTGTGAAGTATTTAAACAGTATTTCATTGCAGCTGCCTAACTGACAGGCAGTCTGAATATAGAATGATTGACATTCCTTAAGGTAAACATGTAGACTTATTATGCAGAAGGAAGCACTGCCTTGAGATAGTGATATAATAGCCAGCACTGATGCCGTGTACTATGTGTACTCATCTACAGCCTTACAAGTAATTTGTCTGAAAATAAGGACTTTTCTAAATAGGAACTTGTAAGACATCCTTGTAGGCAGTGACAGTTTCTCTGAAAGGTGTGTTCTTAGACTTTTGTTTTATTGTTTTTTTTAATTTGGCAAAGACATGAAATTAACGAAGAAAGTGCACAAAGAAAACCAAGAAAGGGGACACCAGTTTTGAAAGCTATTTCATCTAACTTTTAGTCATGAAAAATAATTATACTTAAAATTGTTACACGGTTTACTACAGAGAAGCTACATTTTTTTTTTTTTTTTTTCTTTTTTTTTTTTTTTTGCCATTAGCTTCTGTGACATTGTTAGCTACTTATTTCAATTCAAGATATCACCCCACCACCCTTAATTCAGCATACCATAAGTCCGTGTCTGTCTACAATTTGATTTATTGTTACTATCCTAAGATTATTTGTGTTGAAAAGAGCCATTCAGGGAAATATGGCTGGAAATGTTGTCCAAATTTCATGACTAGTTTCTTTTGAAGGAAAACATTATTCAGAGCCAGATTGTAAAGTTCATTTAAATCCTTAAGAATTTTTGTTAATGCCAGTTAAAACCAACAGACCTAAAAAAAAATATTTCTACCTCTGCTGCCAGGTAACCTAGTGAACAGATATGACACTGTTTTACTCCTCCCAATGTGCATAAGGGCCAAGATGTTTTTGCCAAAAACATCATAAATATCTTGGAAGCCATCAGCTTTACTGATCATAGTACTGAGGGCCCTTCAGGATAACTAGGTTGCTGGATTTCATACTCAGCTGCAGATGTGTTCTCAAAGGCAGGGACCTAATATTGCCTAAATGCCTCTACTATTCCAGTACGTTCTTGCTTGAACATCACTTACACAAGGAAGGTTCTGAGATTAAAGTAGATCCATGGACAGTATAGGAAGAGAAAATATTTGATTGTTAAGTGTGAAAAGAAGTCTTTCAGCCTTAATATTGTCATCTCACAACTGCACTGAAGACAATTACATATAATGTCTATTAGTCCCTTTCTAATTTTATCTATCATAATATGCTATTTATGGTTACGACTGTTCCATGTTTCATTAGACTATTAATTGGTTTCTCCTTAAAATTTTTTTAGTTTTCTTTCCACTGTGTTCTCAGCCACTTAGAAGCTATCAGTGTATATAAGGAGACCAAAATAATCGCTTCCATGTAATTTTCTTTGCCTTTGTTGATACATGATTTTATTATTGTACTGGACAATTTTGCTAATTTTTTGCAATCTTAGGGCCTGCAGCATTCAACACCAGAAACAGGTAACCATGAACAGCCTCTTTTGCAAATTTCTTTATTCATTTCTTTCAAACCACTGTTTAAACTTAACTGTCCTGATCTCTGAAACCAATGCACTATTAAATTACATTCATTCTGAGAATTACACATTATAGACCTTGAGAAACTGTTCTTGAAGCAGGATACTCTTCACTTTGAGAGAAAGTAGCGTACTTTTTCCTTATTTATTTCCATTTCTTAAATTCCTAGTCTTTACTTTATTCATAATAACAGTTTTCAGTATTAATCAGTTATTTTTCAGAGTCTCATATTTAGTAAGGAACTTCTATTAAGAGCTTTAAAAATGTCAAAATAAATTTTAGCTACCTGGTTTACCTTAGACCTTAAATCTTTAATTATACTCAGAGAAGAAATACTGAAGCCAGAACTGAGATTTGTAATTTGTTTCATGTGGGCTAGACATCTACACAATAGTCTTATCTTACTCAGTGGCAGTAGAACTATGTTTTTTAAACATGAATAATTGCCTGGTTGCTAGCCAGGAAAGTTCTTTTGATATCTAAGTAAGTGTTGGACATAGGGGAACAGGAACAATAACTGAATACTGATTATGGCTATTCCTGAATTTTCCCACAATTTTGATACCTGAAAATAAAGGATAATTCTTCTAGGCCCACTACAGTGATAATAACATTAATGTAACTTTTAAAACACTGTTTCCTTCCCTTGCATGGTTTAAGAGCATTGTTCTAAATGAGTAAATATTACCTGATTAATATAGCGGTTCTACTTTAGAATGTATCTATTTTGTATTCCCTATCTGTTTCATATAAAATTCTACTTCCTGAATGTTCTAAGTGATATTACATAGGTATTGCATTAAAGCATAAGAGAGTTTACGGAAACATACTCATATATTGCATAGAGCTACTTCTGGTGCCTAATAGAATATCAGAGGAAATGTGTTTGAATTTTTATCTTGACATTCTAAGTTGTATATAGTTGAAAACAAGCTGTAGCCAAGTATTTTCTTGTATTTTATTCTTAATTTTTTCACAATTCATGAGCAAACAATACACTTTAGACTAGTGATGAATATCCTTTTCATGTTACACAATTCATTTTTGCAAAGTAATCACGTAGAGAGGACAGGGACAGCTGACATTATAATGGGGGTCTGTTACAGGCTGCCTGACCACGTGGACCAGGGGGATGAGGTCCATTGCAGACAGATAGGAGCAGCCTCACACTCACTCGTTCTCATGGAAGACTTCAATCACCCCAATATCTGTTGGAGGAACAACACAGAAGGGCATAAGAATCCACAAGATTCCTGGAATGCATTGCTGATACCTTCTCCAAGTGATAGAGGAGCCAACAAGGTAAGGAGCTATGCTGGACCTTGTTCTCATCAGCAAAGAACCTTGGCTGGGAATGTGAAGCTCAAGGGCAGCCTGGGCTGCAGTGACCTTGAAAAAAGTCTTAGGGCAATGAGGAGGTTTCCACAGCAAGCTCACTGCCCTGGACTTCAGGAGACCAGGGTTTATCCTCTTAAGTGATCTGCTTGGGAGAATACCACGAAAATAAACCCTGGAGGGAAGAGGGGCCAAGAAAGCTGATTAACATGCAAAGATTTTCTCTTCCAGGCTCAAAAGCAATGTATCCCCATGAGTAAGAAATCCAGAAAAGGAGCCAGGAGAACTGTAATGTATAAGCAAGGAGCTTCTGGCAAAAATCAAAGAGAAGAAGGAAGTGTAAAGAATGTGGGAAAAGGGATAGGCCACTTAGAATGAATATGGGAACATGGTCGGAATATGCAGAGACGTGATGAGGAAGGCTGAGGTCCATGTGGAATTAAGCAAGGGGTGTCAAGGGCAGCACAAGTACATCATTATCAAAAGGAAGATTAAGGAAAATGTGGGCCTGCTGATGAACGAGGTGGGCACCTGGTGATGAAGAATACAGAAAGGCAGAGCTACTGAATTCCTTCCTTGCTTCAGTCTTTACTGCTAAAGCCAGCCCTAGGAACCCCAGATACTGGAGGCAAGAGAGAAAGTCTGCAGAAAAAAAGACTTTCCCTTGATCAAGGAGGTTAGGGTTAGGCAAATGGCACCCATAGAATCATAGAATCATTTAGTTTAGAAATGACCTCTAAGATCATTGAACCCAACCATTAAGCCAGCCTCATCATGTTCACCATCAAACCACATCCCAAAGAGCTGCATCCACACTCCCTTCGAACACTTCCAGAGATGATGATTCCAACCCTTTCCCAGGCAGCCTGAACATTCTTTCAGAATTTTTTCCTAATATCCAATCTAAACCTCCCCTGGTGCAACTTGAAGTTATTTTCTTTTGTCCTACCAGTTGTTACCTGTGAGAATTCAGACTGACTCCTGCCTTACCACAACTTCCTTTCAGGCTGTTGTAGAGAGTGACAGGATCTCCCCTGAATCACTTTTTTTAAGGAAGTGCAAAACCCTCCTGGATGCAATCCTGTGCCACCTGCTCTAGGTGAATGTGCTTTAGCAGGAAAGTTGGACTAGACGATCACCTGAGGTTCCTTCCAACCCCGACCATTCTCTGTTTCTACGACTCTGTAATTCTGTGAAACCTGATTTTTATTAAAAAAAAAAAA
>VZTG01007625.1:303101-319050 GCA_013397845.1 Melanocharis versteri
TTCTGTGAAACCTGATTTTTATTTAAAAAAAAAAAAAAAAGCGCCATTAGAAATCAAAAGAAGCAGAACATGAGGGAAATCTCTATTTAATGGTCAGAGCACACACTGGTCACTAAGTGCCAGCACATGCAAAACTACAAGCTTTATGTTAAAATTCCCTAATAAACATGATGTTACTAAGGATTATTGCAATAGTTTGCTGCTCTCTTGCTGTGCTGGGAGTTAAATAATAACGAAAACAAATGGGTTCCTTTTTCTGTAAAGAGCCTTGATAATGTCTCTCATGGTAGACACTTAAATGTACGCTTCAAATTCTATAACCTGTTTTATACAACCTTCTTTCAAGCAAATGGCCGAGTTCCTGCACAGTAGCATTAAAAACATCTGAAATAACTTTTCAGTTTAAATATCTGAAATTATTTTATTTCCCAGGGCATTAAATATTTGTGGCTTAAAAGCACTAAACTTTATTTGGATCATCTGTTAAAGAAGGCCACTGTTCTTTTAAGAATCTGGAAACTGCCCAAGGTAAAACTGTGATCAGTCTTGCAGTTCTTGTTATCACTGTGGAACTGCCTCAGCTGAGTGTTTCATGAAGACTAAAGGTGGCAAAGCCAATAGTGAATGAAGTGACTACAAATACATAGGTAACACTCCAAGAATGACCCACGATTTAAACCTTAGATTTGATGGAACAACTTTGAGACACTTTAATTACTAGGCTAAGTAAGTAGGCTGTGTGGCTTGTGTAACATATAGGGACTTAGCAGTAAGTTTGTAGGATAGCACAAATTATGTGGTTCATGGCCACAGACTTGCAAGATAGAGCTCATATAAATTATACTTCCTAGACTTGGTACAAAATGTAGTGTTGTTAACTGGAAAAAGCTAGTTAAAATGGCATAAACTGCTAAGGTTGAAGTAATGGTTCTTCAAAGTTCAATTTGGCTCCAGGAGAAAAAATGAACTTACTAGAAATCGTCACTAATAGTGACAAAATAAAATAAATCTGAACTTCCCAAATGGTGCATGTTTTCACAGGTGCTATTAACTTATTTTGCAAATCTATTCAAATAATATCCAAGAGGCATAAGACAATGTACATGATATTGAAATTTATTCATGACATCATTTTTCAACTTTCTAATGCAGAAGGGAAAGACCTCAGCATGCATATCATCAATACCAGGAAAGGGAAGCAAAGTTAGCAGCGTAGCTATCACTGAGGTAGCAGCACAGTTATCAAGTTACAAAAGAACAGTATGAAGATTTTGCAGGTGCTGAAACAGTTCTGCTCTGTCTCTTTTGTGTAGGATGCCTTCTGTTAGAGTTACATTCTGGAAAATAAAAAGGTATTTTTCTCTCCAAAAGTGGAGCTGAAGATACTATCAAAGGCAAATTTCATATTCTTTAAGAGGAAAAATTTCATATTCATATTCTTAAGAGGTTAATAATAGATAAGAATTCTGGAAAGGAATGTCTTTGTAGTATAAGATACTTCTGTTAGTCTGAATAAAAGATATTTGTACAGTCCTGGTTCAAGAAATGTCCTTTCAGAATAGTTGCTAATTCAGAGGCTCAGTTAAAGTCTAACAATAGGAAACACTACTCAGAGTTCTGAATTCTGACAAGTGAAGTTGGTTGACTCACTGTTGGAGCCTTAGCTTTGTAGCTTTTCCTGTTTTATTCTGTGAAGTGGTTTCAACTCCCAACTATGCTATAAAAATATTTTTGTTTTCCCTTAGAAGTGTCCTGTTAGTTGCAAAGAAACTTGGAAGAGCCATTTCGGTTTATTTCATAAGTTAATACTATGCTTTCAAATCCCTGCACATTACATATCATTAGGCAGTGCAGTTATTTTTAACAAATTATTTTCTTTAAAAACCATGAGAAGGTTTCCCATAAATTCTTTACCACACCTGCAATATCAAGTAAGGCTATTTTGCCTTGTACATGGAGGACCATCATTTTGATGATGTATGACTTATAAGTGTCCCTTTCTTATGATGAATAACAGTAGGCAATATTGCTGAAGTGATGGATGACATAAAGAGCTATTGCTCTGATGAGGTATTCTAGTAAGGGGACAGTTGCGATGTAAAATATATAATAAGAGCAAGTTTCTTGGGGTTATCTATCATCACAGCAATAATTGCCAATGCTATATACTCTGTTGGTAGCATTGGTCTGACAGGACATAAGATGAAATGGAATCTCTTTACAGATGTGGTCACTATACTATTTTACTACATAAAATAAGGCTGAAATGAGAAAAGTTAATCCATGTTTCTTGGTTTTGTTCTGGTTTTGAAAGCAAGTCTCTCTTGAGACAATAGAGCTGTAAAAATACATACCACTGGTTAATAAATCTGCTTCCTGTGACTCCGAAATGAAGCACTGTCTTTAATATGCAAATTAATCATGGTTTCTGTAGACAACATGATGCTTCTGACACTGCTTGTCTAATTACAGAATATATTTCACTGTGACAATGTGTAGAATATAGCAGGATTTTGTTGTCCTCCGTGACTCTACTAACCCACGAATTGAAACGTGGGCCATGGGGGCTAAATGTCAGTGATGGAATGAGGGATTTACAGTTTCAGACATGAGTTATGTTATATATATATATATGCATTTAGCTTTTATATGAAATATTTTGCCAAAGGTTTGCTATAACATGTTTAAAGTTATTATACAAATCAAAATGTGAAACTTGAGGTGGAGTTGCTTACATTACAGCATTGGAATGTAATTATCAGGCAGACTGAACTAAGACGTGAGCCAGCAGGGACTACATTTGCATAATGTTATAGTGATAATGAGAAGGACAGATGTAAAGTCATAGCTCATAACTCAAGTGATAATCATGAAAATCAGCCTCTAGATGCAGCATTCACATTTGAGAAAGAATGAAGAACTTAGTTGAGAATTACCCTATAAATCTTGGTCACTAGGACATCCATGTTATGTCAGACAGGGTGTTTCATTGATTTTTGTAATAGCTAATTCAGAATTATTAAATAGTGTAACATGGAAGCAAAAACTGCTGATCATGAAGAAATGTAACAGAAAAAAATAGATTTTTATGACTCACTGCTACATTATGCCTTGCAGATTAGGCTTTCTCACACCCAAATGCAATTTTCACTTTTAGTCAAATGTGATGCTATGACCTGGAAATAAACAATAAATTAATTTCACACTAAGTAAAATAAACGTTTTTCAAATAATACATATCAAGTAAATTTTTAGTCTCTAAAGATTGTTTTTCAGAGGACAGATTAAGAAAGCAACACACTATTTGTCTTGTACACCACAATATACACTGTAACAAGGGTGTCAACCTTCATTTACCTCCAAGCACCTTTGAGAGAACTACATCTGATATTTTCAATTCAGGGGATTATCTTTGTGATGACTAAATGAAAAACAGATTTCCCTTGACTTCAATAGATAAAGTGATATGGTCCTAAAACACTTGTGCAAATACTGTGCTGTAAAAATACCTAGAATTATCTATGATGAAGCAGCCAGTAATTTGTGTCTGGCAGAGCTGATTGTGGGCTGTAGCTTTGGACCATAGATTATTAATTTTCTATATATTATTATGTAATTCATGATCCAAAGTCCAGAAACCCCACCAGAAATCCTCAGATAATTTCAGTTTGGCGATTTCACTGTCAGAAATGCTGAGAAAACAGTGGAAATTTTGGAGAAAAAAATGAGTGAATCCCGAGTCTGATGGGATTGGATTGTGTGAAAAAGTGATGCTTTTTAATTCCTGAGAAAAGATCAATGAATGAATAAATGTAAGATTAATGAATAGAAATGTTTTGATGGACTAGAATGATAAAGAGGACAAAGTATGATACATGGGACTGAAACTACAGCACTGACTGGAATTGAGATAAAACTCACAGTGAAGAGCTATAATGCTACTGGCACTATCCCATGCCATAACTATACCTATGATTTACACTGCCAAAAGGAACAGTTACTTTTATAAAAACAAACAATTCAGGCTGGTTTACGTTCACAAATCATCTTTTCTATCATCCCACTCAGTGGTCAATGCTGTTTAATATGAAAAGTTGTTTAAAAACCCAAAGTATATGGCCTTGTATATGGTCTATGGTCTTGTAGGACTCGGTGCAGTGAAAAACTGAAGTAGAAATAGCTCCTGGACACATAACTACAGTCAAGAAGGTAGAAGTGAGGATGAGCTTTTTATATATACTTCCAGATGTCACTGTCAGCATATCAGGCCATGAGATTGCAAAAATGTTTTCTGTTGCTGAGGCAAATTGTAGCTCTTGAAACTGTGAATAGGCAATGTTGTTAATCTAAAGGATCCTTTGAAGATCATCTGAGGGATGATCTGAAATACAACCTGTCACACCATTTTGTAAAGACATAGATTGCAAAGATTTTGGAAAGTCTGCCTTGAATCATTCAGAATTAATTAAAGCAGGGACTTTCAAACTTCTGTGGCAGGAAAGACATCACCAAAAGATTTTTGAAATCCTGGAATACTTAAGACTTGGTTATACACATTTGAAATTACCTCTGTTCAGCATATGTATGTCCAAGTAACACAAGACTGTGCACTTTAGCTTTGTGACATGACTTGGGTAAAAGTACAAACTGTTTAAAAGTACTTTTAAAAGTGTTCTTAAATTTTTACCACACCCAAATTATTTATAGATGCTCTTCATATGATTTACCAGCTAAAATAAATTACCTGAAACCAGCTTTTGAAATAAAAATCAAAACAGGCATATTTATCACATTAAGTGCTTAGCTTGTAACATCACTTTTTTGCTGCCACTTTTGTCTATAACAGGCATTTAAACCATAAAAAAATCATATTAATTTACAGATAAATTTTTCCAGTGATTACACTGCAGAACTATTAACTGATGTTAAATGATTTAAGAATGTACCTAGTAAGTCTGTCCATAATATCTTGAGAAAATAACTATTTTTTATTCCAGTAGTTGAAAACTAATGTTGTTATGAAATATTTGAACTCTCCTTTAAATATTAAAGACGACTTTATAGAAGAATAATGGAGAGAAAACTCTGATACCTGTGGCGACATCTCCTCAGTCTGCTCAGGGCTCAGTAAAGGTTTTATCTAGTCAGGTATGAGTTTTAGCAAAACTTAATACATTGAAGATCAGTTATTACTCCTGTTAAAGTCTTGTGTCCAATGCAAGAGTATGAAAATATGTTAGCCTCAAATCTTGGTTAAAAAGCAACTGCACTACATAAGGGTGATATTTAACTTGTTTGTATTATTTCAAGTGCTGCACTTAGATATTGAGAACCTTCCTTTGATCTAAGGTATATGGTGATATAAAGTTACATAAACACAATTAAATAACTATTGTTTTAATGAGAATTATAAAAAGATGTAATGCTATATACAATTGCTCCAGTTGTCTGCAACATAAAAATCTTATTCCCTATCAGCTTCATGTAGACTACTTAATAAAAGCAAGGTGGAGATTTGTTAATGCTTCTTATCAGCCCTTGCAAAGTGGAAAAATTCAGCAAAGCTTTATATAATGAAGGTACTTTAAACTTTTTCTTTCTTCAGTCATACTTAAAGAATTTTTCCATCTGTAAAATTGAACATAATATTGCTGACTTTGAAATCTCTGCATACAGATTTCAATATAAAAGATTTTTATTACCCTTTAAAGTTAGTCCTCAAATATGTAGCTGCCATACCTTGGCAACAGCTCCTTAAGAAGTCTTTGAGTCAACCGTTTTTAGACAGAAATATAAAAAGGCTTATTTTAATTTTTTTAAAGATTATTCATAAATTTTATTTTTTTATCACTTTAATTAAAGTATCTGGTATCTTACTAGACACCTAATCCAATAATTTCAAGTTTTCTATTTCTTCATTTTCCATTTAATTCTCAATAGGAAAAAAAAAGTCAACGACATTTACTTGTGCAGTTACTTATTATAATGTGTTACATAAAGCATGTACCTACATCTTTAACTTTAACCTCTGTTTATAATTTAGGAAAGACTACTGCTATATTGTAGCCTGTTCATTCCAGGAAATAATGTGCTTCCCGCTAAACAAGCGTTTGTAGGCTGCTTATAAGCACATCGATTATTAATTGAACACCCAGCAATTACTGACTGGGTAATACGAAGACGATTTGTGAAAATTAGAATTGCCTGTCCCCGCTGTTGTGTTTTCTGAATAGCTCTTACTGACATTTGGAGGTTTGGGAAGTCATTTGATTTTGTGTGAATGGCCTTGTCACTTACAGTGAGCTTACATCAACCCGCTGGAATTGATGCTGTGAAGCTTTCCTTCAACCATGTTAAGCATTATTGTCACTAACATATCTTGTCTCATTGAAACAAACAAATGGATTCTATATGCCCTCAGGACTGAGATTTAATGTCTCACAAAAGGGTACATTCAAATTTCTTGATGCCTTCTCACCAAGATAAAACAATTCACCTTGAGGAGAATGACAAGGGGACAGGATCAATTCTCTTTTACTTTTTACCCAATCCATTAAAAATTAGATTGTTTTTGCAGATTAGAGGTACTATTCAAATTATCTCTTGGGATTTTTTTTTGTAGACCCTTTCTTTGTATCTCTGATGACAATTTTGATCTGACTTTTTGTTTTTTAATTCACACAGTGTGAAATGTTGTGCAATCCACTCCATCCAGCAAACATTAGTCATATGTTACTTAGTCGATAATGATCACAGGTTTTCTGAGCCTATTTATTTTAGAATTGGTTCTTAAGTTTACAACTACTTACTTAAAAGAAACATTATTTGGCTGATATCAAGTAAAATCATAAGCTCCTCAACTGAAAATCTTAAAAGAAATTACAATAAAGAAATGTACTAACTTCCTGCTAGAATGAACACTGGGTTACAGAAAATAAAAGGAACAATTTCCTTATCTATTTCAGTTCTTAGTTGACTAAGACACTGGGGAAATCTGTTCCTGAAGGACTACGCCCCATGAAAAAGACTCATGCTGGAGCAGTTAATGAACTCCAGACCACATTGAACTAGGTCATACAGGTCTCCTGTGCAAGGGACCCCACACTGGAACTAGGAAGAGTGTGAGGAGGAAAGAGCAGCAGAGATTAAGGCTAATGGACTGATGACAGCCCACATTTCTCACCCTTTGCTCCACTTTAGGGGAGGAAGTAGAAGAGTTAGGAATGAGTCGAGTTTGGGAAGAAGAGGCAGGGGGAATATATGTATGGGGAAGGTGGTTTTAGTTGTGTTTATTTCTCACTATTCCACCATATTATTTATTGGCACTAAATTCAGTTAATACTCCTGAGTTCATTTTTTTCGTTGTTAAGTGATCTCTCCCTGTCATCATCTCGACCTACAAGATTTTCCTAATGATTCCTTCTGTCCTATTGAGAAAAGGGAGGCTTGATGGGCACCTGGAGGCCAGACAATGTCAACCCACCACACTATGATATTGCTTGGTTTTCTTTTGTTTTACCCCAAGGAGTTTATAAACAGCAAAAATATCCCTGTCGTCATTTTTCTCCTTAAATTAAACAATTAAGTTTTTTCTAGCATTCTCTTTAGAGCAGCCTCTTCAGAATCCTGTGCTTCCCCTTCTGATTGCTTTAACTGGAATTGCTAGGTAATACAATTGTGCCATGCAGTTATACTCTAATGGCATTCATATCTCCATGTTCTCATCAGAAATTGCTCTCCTGGTGCAGTCCCAAGTTTGGCACTATCTTGTCTACTGTGTTTTGTCCTCAAGAAAATTCTTTTATTCCTGTTATGACCTCCTGAAAATGGATGCTTGTAGCAAAAATTCTTACAAATCTTTAAAGGACAACATTCTACAGAAATATATTTGAAAAAAACCCAAAAACAGCATTAATACAGAAGCAATCTCTTTGCCTTGCCATTTTCTGTGTTCTGTATGCTGTTAAGACAATCTTTGAATTAAGCTTCTCTCCTTCCCACTCTCCACATCCTGCAGAAAAAGGGGAGCTCTGTGTTACAACTTGTTTTTAAAAAATTAAAAATTGTGAGGATTCATAAACCTTGCATTATTATTTTTTAGGTCTACATATTGATCTGATCAATTCCTAGATGCCTTTACCTCCAGTTATCTTCAGAAATTTAGTGGAGGCTGTATTTCTGCTTTCCTGTAGTTTATGGCTCTTAGTTCTATAGTATATTTGGCTCATCTATCAAGAAGAGCCATGAGAGAGAGAAGGACAATTTTGGTTTAAATAAAACCATCACTGGTAATAGCAAGCATGTGGCCAAGAAAAAAAAAAGGAAAAAGCGGGAAAAAAAGCAAATGAAATATAAATAGATGAACTAAAATGGAAATCAATATCAAAGGCACTCTGATTAGATAAAAGCTGATGAGCTNGGGGAAAAAAAAGCAAATGAAATATAAATAGATGAACTAAAATGGAAATCAATATCAAAGGCACTCTGATTAGATAAAAGCTGATGAGCTGTGAAGACAAATCATTTAATTTGCTTCTATTTTTAGGAATACATTCCAAACAAACACGGTGATTAGACTAAAGATCCTTTATACAGGGGAATGACAAAAAAACAAGGGATACAAATTTTATTTTTGAATCTACAGAAAATCTCATGCTGCGGAAATACTGATTGTTCTAAAGATTATTTAAATTTATATGCCAATACTTGGAGATAATTTATATGGGAAATATAAAATTAATATTAATCTCCTAGTGCTCATATGCATCACACATCTGACAATTAGGAAGAATCATTCACAGAATCACAGAATATTCTGAGTTGGAAGGCATCCAAAAGATCATTGAGTCCAACTCTTAAATATTCACTCTTTTAAGAACTTTCCATCATATTTTGGGCTTAAAAGATTTAACTACATACAACTAATTGGATTTTTCTGGCTGGAAATGGATGTTATTGACACTATTTCCAGCTGTATTTTAAAATCAGGATATGCAATGAAGTAAATTTCATATTTATTAAATCACATGGATGAAGTTCAAGCTATTTAACTGCTAATATTTTGGTTTTCTATTTCTTATAATATGACGTGCAGATAGACACTTGGCTTGTTCTCTTTCATAAATTTAAGCAATGATTCAACACAAGCAGTATGTGTGTTTATTAAACTTTGTATCTCTTTGGAGCTCTTCAGTTTGAGCAGGTTGCATGCTTCAAGCAAAATTATTGAGAAATCCAAGCATGAATTTCTTCTTTCTGATGTCTGCACACTCAGCACTGGCAACACTCGCATACAGTGTGGATAAATTTATAATTTCAGTGCCATATTACAAGCTTATCTACTTGAATGAAACTGAAGTGCATGAAGGGTGATTAAAGATATAATTTTAATGCATCAGCCAAGATAAACAGTAAATCAAAGCTGTGTCTGTGTTATGGCAGTGGGCTGAATGCCATAAGAAAATTCATGCACCTGCTGAGCGGTTGGAAAACTACTTCCACATAAGAGGGAGAAATGTATTCTAGCCTCAAGGGTTCAGAGACATCTGGAGCACCAAAATCTTAGCAGTTCGCTCACCTTGTGCCACATGGTACACAGGCGTGGCACCGCGGGCTTTCACTGGTGTGCTGGGTCTGGGCAGGGGGAGCCACAGAAGGTCAGAGGACTCGGAGAGCCAGGAAGTTAGATTTGACATCTGCTGTAGCCTTCAGGAAAGAAGGCCGCTGTGGAGAAACAAAATTAGCTCTAAACCAATAGCTTAGAGAGGTAGTTGAATTCCATCTCCTGGGACTGTAATAATTCCTCTCCGTAAAGTCTTCAGGGTACAAAAAGAGGGTGTGTTCTGGATGACTTTGAGGGTATGTATGTAAGTAAGTGGGGCTTTTATATAGAAATGAAGGCAGCATTATACAGACAGAGTCAATTTTAGTTCTCAGTGTTCATGCACAAGCAAAAGGTAGCTACACAAGAATGAGTATTTCAGTCAGCCTGATAATAGCTGCACAACAGTCTGTGAGGGTGACTCTTCCAGGCATATTTACCATGTCCAGTTTCTATATTCCCACAGGGTGGAGGAAACAGAATAACCATCTGGATCCATTTGGTTTAGAACTCCTCTTTAGCCTATAAAGTGTGAGCATGTGTTGCCAAATATTCTGAAAGTCTTTGCAATTTTCCTCCATTATAGAGTAAACATAACCATGGAACTGTTCACATATATTTTTTAAGGGAGACTGAAAGCATTACCGTGTACTGAATCTACTTACTGGTCCCAGTGTTAAATACATGAAAATGTTAAATTTTATTAGCATGTATTAAACCTGTTTACTGATGTTCTTTACTGAAACAATAAAGGGAGAATTTCCTTTGCACATAGTACATCAAATCCATTTTGTTACTACTATGTCAGTGAAAAGCCAATGCAGGACCTAAAACCTATGATCACTAAGTAATTTCAGTTTGAAGATTTTTCCAAATATCTTGTTTATATCCTATCCTATTAAAAGTGGTTCTTTATTTTTCTATTCCTAAGGGATTCTTTTCATTGTGGGAATTTCTCTCGTTTTTTCTGTTACACCATATTTTTGTGATATTTTACAATGCAAAAAAGAAAAAAAAAATCATGTATAATTCACTTATTTTCCTGTCTACAGATAATAAAACTACACAAGATTGAAAAAAAGAAGCTAGTGTTTGCTAAATAGAAACATCATCAATTTTTATTATGTTTTCAGTGATACATAATGTGTGTTTCATTTTCTTCCAACATATTCTGTTAAATCATAGAATCATAAAATGGTTTAGGTTGAAAGGGACCTAAAAGAACAGACAGTTCCAATCCCCCTGACTTGGGCAGGGACACTTTTAACACACCAGGTTTCTCAGAGCCCCAGCCTGGCCTTGAACACTTCTAGGGATGGGAACCCACCACTTCTCTGGGCAACCTGTTTCAGTGTCTCAGCTGCCTCTCAGTAAAGAATTTCATCCTAACATCTAAACTAAACCTACCCTCTTTGAGATTAAAGCCATAACCTGTTGTTCTATCACGACCTGTCCTTCTAAAAAATCCCTCTTCATCTTTCTTGTAGGCTCCTTTTAGGTACTGGAAGACTGCTAAGAGGTCCCCTAGAGCCTTCTCTTCTCCAAGTTGAACAATCCCAATTCTCTTAGCCTTTCCTCATATGAGAGGTGCTCCAGCCCTCTGATCACCTTTGTAACTTTTCTCTGGTTTCACTGCAAGAAATTCATGGAGAACCCCAGAGCTGGACACAATATTCCAGGTGGAGTTGCACAAGATCTGAGTAGAGGGAAAGAATCACCTCCCTCAATATGTTGGTCAGGTTTCTTTTAATGCATCCCAGGATACATTTGGCTTTCTGGGCTGCAAGAGCATGTTGACAGGTCATGCTGAGCTTCTACACCCCCAATTCATTCTATCAAGACTGCTTTCAATCCATTCTCCATCCGTCTTGTATTTGTACTTCAAATTGCCCTGACGCAGGTGCAGCACCTTGCACTTGGCCCTGTTGAACTCCAGGAGGCTTGCACAGTCCCACCTTTAAGGGCTGTTAAGGTCCCTGTGGATGGCTTCTCTTCCCTCCAACGTGTAGACTACACCACACAGCTTGGTGCTGTCAGCCAACTTGCTGAGGGTGAGCTCAATCCCACTGTCCATGTTGATGACAAAGATGCTAACAAGTGTCAGTCCCAGTACCAAGCCCTGAGGAATGCCACTACTCACTGATGTCTTTTTGGATATCAGGTTGTTGGCTGCAGCTCTGAGTGTGACCATCCAGCCAGTTCCTTATCCACTGAGTGGTCCATCACCAAATTGATGTCTCTCCAGTTTAGAGACAAGGATGTAATGTGGAACAATATCAAATGCTTTGCCCAAGTTTGGAAAGAAGACGCCAGTTGCTCTTTCTTCATAGACCAATGCTGTAGCCTCCTTGTAGAAGACCACTAAATTTTTCAGGTACAATTTACCCTTAGCGAAGCCAGGTGGCTGTCATCGGTCACCTACTTATTTTCCATGTGTCTTAGCAGAGTTTCCAGAAGAATCCACTCCATGCTCTCAACAGACCCAGAAGTGAGACTGACAAGTCTGCAATTCCCCTGCAGGTGTTATATTTCCCCTTTTCCCATCAGAAGGAACTTCACTGGACTGCCATGAATTTTCAAATATGATGCATAGTAGCTTAGGCATTTTCTTTGCCAGTTCTCTTGGGACCTGCAGATGCATCTTATCAAGTCTCATGCATAGTCTCATGAAATTCAGGTTCCTTAGATGTTTGTGAGCCAGATTTTCTCCTGTGGTGCGTAGGCCTTCATTGTCCCATCTCTGCCTTTGCCTCTGTGACTCGAACAGTTTTACTGGAGCACTTGTCAGTGAAGACTGAGGCAAAAAATTATTTGAGAATTCTGAATCAAATTACCTTACAGCAGATGTTTGATTATTCTATTTGAGGAGTTTTATTAAATCATTTGTTAATTATGTTTTCTTAAATAATAAATGAATGTACTTGATAACAAGTATGACAACTGTTTCATTCTCATAATTGCTCTTTCTTAGTAAGGTGATGCTGTCATGGAGTAATATGTACCTGCTCCCTGTGGTTTAGACTTCCAAGGAAGGTACTGCCATTTAAGAGAAGTTGCATCTGTAGCAGTTCCATTTAGTGAGAAACTGTTGAGGATAAGGAGGCAAAGAAAACGAAGCATAGGGATGCAAAATGGGATTAATTATGAAAAACTCTGCTTAAATAGCATTCTTCCAGAAGCCTATGAGAGCTGTCTAACCTTTACTATTCCAATCAAAACCCTTAAGTTCCTGATGAAGTCAAATTATTCTTTCAATGATGTACTTAGCAGCCTTAATAGATTGCTGTATGAGAGGTGTGGTCCTTCCCAAAACAGTCATGTATTTTGCCTTTGGAATAGTATGTGTGCTAGCTGCAATTCATGAACAGTACTTTGTGTCGTGTGGCTTTGGACTGTACTCATTTCCGTAGTTGTATGATAAAAACTTGTTCATTATTTAATTTATACTCACAGCTTATTAGATGAAGAAAAAAAATTAAAGCCTAATTTCTAAGTCATGGTAAAAGCCGTTTGTTTTAGAATACTCATGAGTATATGCTTTATATGGTTTTTCTTGGTAGTGGGTTCAGATATATGCTATAGTGGCAGGACAGCACTGCAAGTTATATGGCTGTGTGTGCCATAGCTTTCATCTCATTAGGTTAAATACTAGCAGCAAAAAAAGAGCATTGTTGGCATAGGCTAACCTTGGAAGCAAAATCTTACAAACTGAAGTAAGTTTGCAAGGTCTGGGTTGTTAATCTTATCCCTGGGGCTTTGCTTTCGATATTTTGTAAGGCTGTGGGGGAAGTTTGCTTGAGCTTATTGACCCATGTTGCAACAAATATGTAGTGCAGACTTTTTCAAAATTGCTAGTGTATTTCAATCTTGCCTCCCTACATTATTTCTTCAATCTTGCTATGTCTGTGAGCAGGAAAATTAAGAAACATTTCCCTTGAATAGCAATAGCTAAGGCATTAACACAAATGGCAACTCAACTTCTGTGCATGGGAACTGTGTTTCTATTTTCACCTGTTTCGTTCTGCAGGTACCGAACACGTGTTTGATAGTAAAAGAATTCAATTTCAGATTTAGTAAATTCAGTGATAGAAGGATAGTAAAATATTTTAAAAGGTATTATAGTATATAAACAATTTATATCTGATCTGAAGTAGCAATGTAAAATAAACTGGCATTTTCTTGCCATAAATTCTTATGGTATCTAAGTCTTTAATTATACTGAATATTGTCCAGTTCCTCCAACAGCCTTGGTGAAATTAACAGCACCGCTTGCAGAATAAGGCATCATAAATATGACTGAGAATAAGAATGAAAGTGTCTCTGGTAAACCTAGACTGGAAATATAAGGGTGAGCTATAAAAAGCTCAGTGGGCACTAGAGAGAAATGCAACATGGATGTGGGCTATGGTTGAGAGTAAAGCTGACTGTCAAAACCATTGCAAGAATTATACGTGAATGCAAAACATGCCATAATCAAGTAAGACAGATAACTAAAGCCTACATGATATAAAGGATAATGGCTGTTGAACATCAGTGTGTCACACTGCTGCAAGATCACCAAGGCAAGCATCACACGTATCATAGCGGAGCTGACGATCAGCTGGCTGGAAACACCCTGTAGCCCATCCCACCACTCAAAACAGCATCCCAGGTCTTGAGAAACAAGGTCTGTGGTGGTATGACACCTCAGAAATGGTCGAGTCAACCAACAGAATTTATTCCTGAAACAAGGTTCAAGTTTGGAAAGCAGATGTTTTGGTTGAGTTTATCACAGGTTCCTGGTGCCAGGAAAAAGATTAATTGAGAATGAGGAATCTGTAAAAAACAAAGAATCTTGGAATTTGATTGTTGCCAGTCTGGAACCTTGAGCCAATCACACAGGGCTCACTCAGATTCCTTTAGCACAGCAGGCAGTTGAGACAGAGAGAGGTGTGGGAAGCATGCTCACTTATTTGCTGTTGGTAGTTCGGTCATTAGTGTCATTTGACTCGTCTGAGATGTTGGGGGAGTGGTTTCAACCCCTCTTTAACATCTCTTGAAGCAGAGGTTGAGGTCAAGAGCTTTTGCAGTCCAACTGAAGGCAGCAGACTCTAGGATATTGGACATTTTAAGATGCATATTTAATCTTTCTGCTTGTGTGGATGGATAATAGTTAACTCTAGGAAAGAATATGGCATCTGGAATGTGAAAGATTCTGCTTTGACCAAATGTGAGTATCTCATGCCCCAATAGAGTTGCCTTATGTCCAGGTTAACAAAACAAATGTTTTAACTCTTTGTTTTGCATTTACTTTCTAAATAAACTTTGCTACTAAAATATTAGGGTTTTTTAACCCAGCTTTTTCTTCTAATTCCATATATATGTGTGTATATATATACACACACACATATGTAAACATATACATATTTACGTTTTTGTTTCAGAGAATAGTAGGTAATTTTTAAGACATTATTTTGAAGACAACATAACTTTCTATGCTAGAAAAGGGCCCCTCAGGGGATTTTAAAATTCAAAAAGGCCTTTGAATCCTTGAAAGCTCCAAAGTGAAACAAAAATGTGATTAAATTAAGGGTCTTTGTACAGAAAAAAATAACCAAGCAAAAACTAAATAACAAAACACCTTTACTGGGAGATGCAAAAACTCTTTACATAAATTCCCCTTAGTAAAACCCTAAATATACATCTCTGCACAGTAAATTCTGTTTTCTGAGAACTGGGCCAAAGTACTGAAGCAGAATATAAAGACCTATAAAGAGAACAGTGAAGTTTAGCTGCGGAAATAAATTATATCCATTTCTGTGATAATATAGTATCTCCTCCAACATTTCTGGCCAGCTTGGCCACATTTTTTACAGTCCATCTGCAAAGACACAGTGAGACTGGTGCTTCAGGGAAGTGACAGACTTGCTGCACATGCCTGAGTTGATGGCACTGCATGTGGCATAAGTGTATGACATAAGGACTTCCCTGGGTTGTCACAGAAACTAGTGCACATTCCCACAGCACAAAAAATTCATACAGCCTATTCCCAGCTACATTCCTTCCTGAGGATAAAGCAGAGAATATGGTGAAGTAATTGTAAGCAGTGATAATGATTCTAGCAGTGTGAGCAGGGAGGAAGCCTTTTTCTTGTGAGAGTGATTTTCCATTAATATTTTTTAAAGTGTTTCTGATTTTGGCTTTGTTGTGTGCTGTTTACAATAAATATTTGATGCTCAGCATTCAGCACAAAAGTTGTGCTGAACTGATCATGTAATTATATATATCATTAGTATTATTTTTCTTATTTTGATTCACTTATAGTCAGAAATAATTGAAGAAAATACCAAAGCTGCTTTTTTTTTTTTT